>JAPZIH010000864.1:0-100000 GCA_027410445.1 Discoglossus pictus | reverse complement strand
AAATGGAGACACCACACTCCAATCCTACCTCTAAGTCATTAATAAATATGTTAGAAAGGAGAGGACCTAATACTGAACCCTGAGGAACCCCACTTACCACATTAGTCCAATCAGAGTATGTTCCATTTACCACAAACCTTTGCTTCCTGTCTTTTAGCCAGCTCTCAATCCATAAGCAAGTATTCATGGCAATTCCTGTATCCCTTAGTGTGCCCAATAGTCTCCCATGTGGCACTGTATCAAAAGCATTTGCAAAATCCACATAGACTACATCCACTGAGTTGCCTTGATCGAGGTTCCTACTAATCTCCTCATAGCAATGAATTAGATTTGTTTGGCATGACCTATCCCTCATAAACCCATGTTGGCTCCTACTTATAATCCTCTTTGAATAGACATATTCTTGTATAGTATCCCTTATTAACCCTTCTAAAAGCTTTCCCACTACTGAAGTGATTGTATTAGTCATTTTAGTGGGCGTCAAGCCTTAGTGACGCCACACACCATCCGGACCTTCAGGGGAACAACGAGGGTGAGAGGAGGATAGATCAGATATACTAATGCCTTGTTTATGGCATATACTCACTGGGCAACATACAGACCGGTGTTAGGGTTACTGCTCGTGATCTCACCAGAGGTGGAAAATAGAGCATCCTCACAGCTTAATCCTCTCCCAGTCTCACTTAGTTATATATAGCGGGATAATGAAGGAATAAGATAAGACAAAATTGGAGCCTGGATGTATCTAGACTGGTGGGTTTTGTTTCCCAGTATAATAGAGGTTCATGGACAAGCACTATAATGAAGACATAGATATAAATGTAAGGGAATGTATCCCTACTTATATATGGGTTCAGTGAATACTTTCATTGTGTACAAGGCATTATCAGTGGAATAGCCTAAAATACACTGGGACCAGTATCATAACCACCATATGTACATAAATATTCCTGGCATCAATACATTCCCTGTAGGAGGAGGATGGTGGTCTATGTTCTCTTTTTTTAAGACCACTTCTTAATCTAAGTTTTAACAATCATATCACATAGTTGCTGTGCAATTTAAATAAAGTTTAATTGTTTATTAGTGGTCCTTATACTGTATATAGAGACTAAAAGTGTTCTTCTATCTCTACATAACTGTAGACACTACAGAAGTGAGGCTCGCTGGTCTATAATTCCCGGGTTTGCTCTTGCTCCCTTCTTAAATATAGGTATCACATCAGCTTTTCTCCAGTCATCTGGTAGAGACCCTGTGTTGGGTGAATCTTGAAAGATTAAATATAATGGTTTGGCTATTACAGAACCCAGCTCCCTCCGTACCCGTGGATGTATTCCCTCAGGACCCGTGGATGTATTCCCTCAGGACCCGTGGATGTATTCCCTCAGGACCCGTGGATGTATTCCCTCAGGACCCGGGGATGTATTCCCTCAGGACCCGGGGATGTATTCCCTCAGGACCCGGGGATGTATTCCCTCAGGACCCGTGGGTGTATTCCCTCAGGACCCGTGGATGTATTCCATCAGTACCCGTGGATGTATTCCCTCAGGACCCGGGGATGTATTCCCTCAGGACCCGTGGGTGTATTCCCTCAGGACCCGTGGATGTATTCCATCAGGACCCGTGGATGTATTCCCTCAGGACCCGTGGATGTATTCCCTCAGGACCCGGGGATGTATTCCCTCAGGACCCGTGGATGTATTCCATCAGGACCCGTGGATGTATTCCCTCAGTACCCGGGGATGTATTCCCTCAGGACCCGGGGATGTATTCCATCAGGACCCGGGGATGTATTCCATCAGGACCCGGGGATGTATTCCATCAGGACCCGTGGATGTATTCCCTCAGTACCCGTGGATGTATTCCATCAGTACCCGGGGCTTTATTAACATTTATTTTTTCCAACCTCTTTTGGATTACTTCCTGCGTTAACCAATTATTTAGTAAAGGTAGTGTAGCCCCATTATGTTGCCGTGTCCCAACCACTGGTACCTCCCTTGTGTATACCGAAGAAAATAACCTATTTAGCTCATCTGCCTTTTCCTGGTCACTAATTATCAGACTGTGTCACATTGTAATGTTCCTATCGCTTCCTTCCTGACCTTCATTCCATTAATATATTAAAAAATATTTTAGGGTTAGTCTTACTCTCTTTTGCAATTCATTTTTAATTTTCTATGTTAGCCAGTCTAATCGCCCTTTCCTTGGTGATTTCCTTGTACTCCCTTAAAGCCGTCTCTGTCCCCTCTTGTGTGTATAATGTAAATGTCTGTTTTTTTACACCGTATCTTGATCTTTAAATCATTGTTAAGCCACATTGGATGGGATTTACTCCTTTACTTTTATTCCCACTTGGTATATGCCGATGTGTATGTATATTTAGTAAGGATTTAAATGTTGTCCATTTATGGTCAGTGTTTTTACCCATCATGCCTCTGTCCCAGTCTAGACTTTGTATTGCTGCCCTTAGACCGTTAAAATCTGTCCTTTTAAAATTAAGAGTTTTTGTTAACCCCTTAATGTTATGTTTTTTACTTCAATCTCAAATGAGACTGTGTTGTGATCACTGTTTCCCAAAGGTTGCCCTATTCCAACATTTGATACAATATCAATATTATTTGTGATGACTAAATCCAAGATGGCCACATTTCTAGTAGGCTCTTGTATAACCTGGGCCAGATAATGATCCCTGAGTGTACTCAAGAACCTGCTCCCCTTAGATGAACTGCTGGTCTCATTTATCCAGTTTATTTCAGGGTAATTATAATCTCCCATTATTAGAACTTGCCCGTGCTTAGCGGCATTTCCAATCTGTAACAATAATTGTATTTCCTCACTTTCAGCTATATTTGGGGGTTTATAGTATACTCCTTTGCTGCTCTGCTATTTAACTCTACCCACAAACATTCACTTATGAGTTGAAAGTTTCTCGGGCACTCATGGGAAATATCAATTCTCTTTTATAGTACAGTATTGTGTATTTAAATTACGGGCTTGCTTAAATTGCTTAAATATTGTCAGATTATATGATCACGCCCCCTGAAATTAGACTTAAAAAGGCAGGGTTTATGAGTTTAGGCTTAAGGAGGTGACTTGCAGGCTGGAGTCAGTAGAATACATCTAAACATTCAGAGAACAAAAATACCCACAGCCAAAATTACTTACGGGCTTCTAATAGAATAATGCTCAAAGTAAGTTCTGACCACCAAAATTGCCATTGATATCACATTCATACATAGAAAAGAATAGATTTATTATGAATTATTATGAATTATTGTGTAGTGTTGGACTGTGCAACTTGGAAAGTATATTGTAATTGAAAGTTGATTGGTTGGTATTGTTGGTATTGCTGGTATTGTTGGTTGGTATTGTTGTTTGGCAATGTTGGTATTGTTGGTTGGCAATGTTGGTATTGTTGGTTGGTATTGTTGGTTGGTATTGTTGGTATTGTTGGTTGGTATTGTTGTTTGGCAATATTGGTATTGTTGGTTGGTATTGTTGGTTGGCAATGTTGGTATTGTTGGTTGGCAATGTTGATATTGTTGGAACCCTACTCGTCTTTAAGGTTCATGCTCATCAATTGTTATTTTCCACTTTCTGTGAAATTCCACACTTCATAAAGCTCTAAACTGTTATCTAATTTCAGAATTGTTGTTCATGATGACATGTTTAAAGATATTGTCCCAACTTCTGCCAAGCCCTTCAACTTCCAGACAGAATATAAACTAACAGATGAAGAGGTGAGTAGATATATTTCAGTGACATCTTGTTTTTTGAATGGAAACAACATTTTTACCTTTTTGGGGAACTTCAGGATGCTCCGCACATACACCCCAGATAGAGATGGTAGTTGAATATCTGGTGGAGATTATTGTTATTCTAATAGGTACCACTCATCTAACAAGTGCCAGTCCCTAAGACCTTATTGGCCGGTTCTCAGGGACAAAGATGGATGAGGAAAGCCTGACACTTTAAAACAAACCACTACCATTAGTCCATGTTATAGACAGATTACTATTTAATGCACTGTAGTCAAGTCAGACCAAAAGTAGATAAATTTGCTAACGTGTCATAATGTTATGGATCTCAAAGCCAGTCCCACAACCATTGGGTCAAACAGATTAAGAACCACTGATTCAGCAAATTAATATCCACTCGTTCCTTTCATGTCTAGTGAATGTGAGATAATAGGCCACTTAAAGCACATATTTAACTTAAAGGGACATGAAACTCAAGTCTAATTTAAAAAACAAACAAAAAAAAACATGCTTTAAATTTTACCAACGTTGCATTTTTCATGACACAATACTAAGTAAAATTATTTTTTCCAATCAGTTTTATTATTCAGTAAAGATGTCCACATACAGATGATGCGCCAATATACAATAAAGTCGCCAGTGAAATACAAAAATAAAAGAAATTGAATCATTCAGCAACAAGGTTCACCTGCATAGGGGTCATGTAAAGACTGATAGTATATATTTCGCAATGGTTGCCCCATCTAGATATACATGTTTTACTAGATGAGCATCATTTTGTGACGGTGTCTCCACTAAAATGTTTCCTTTTTTAGGATATAGTATAAAAAACAATAATGGAGATTAATAAACATATATGTTAAAGATAATAAAAAAAAAAAAGGAGAAAAAAAAGATATAAAAAAAAGAGAAGGGGAAAAAACTATTAAATAGAATAAAAATAAAAAAAATAATAAAATAAATAAAAAGTGTATCTCAAGTATATATTGCCAGGGGTAACCAGACCTACCTCCCACCTCTGACACCGGGGAGATCCTCAGTCAGCCATGTCAAGATTCAAATTGAAAACAGTAGGTTTGTTAGGGGATAGGGATACTATGAGGGGAAGTCAGCCATGTGGTCCAAATTGTAATGAAAAGGGGTGAAGAGTCTTCTAGAATGTGGGAGAGTCGCTAATTAATTAAAAGATAATTTAATTTGGCTATAACCAATCGTAATTTCAGGGAAGAGGATTTCCACTGTCGTGCAATGTGACTTTTAGTGGCTAACATTATAAGTTGCATCAACTTGTTTGGATAATGAAGGGATGTGGTGGCCAAGCAGACTTACCTCAGCCGATGGATTAATTTGTTGACCGAATAAGTCAAAGGCAAGAGAATATACTTCCTGCCATAGGAACCTACTCTCACTCATCCTGTAAAACAGTCCGGGCTTGGTGTTAATTTCCATTTGTAAAGTTTGTCTCCTATGGAGAACTTTAATTGAAGTCTCCAAGACACTGCTATTGAGGGAACCTTTAGTTAAGTTTAACCAAGAGGATTCCCAGAGATCTTGGGGCCAATTACAGTTCAGGTCATTCTCCCAGTTACGTACATAAGTCAATTTAGATTGACCTATTTCAGTGTTGATTGAATCATAGATAAGGCTAATAATAACTTTCTTGAGAGGGGCTTTATTGCATAATTTCACTAGCCAAGATGACCCGGGTGTGCCCAGTGAAAGTTCCTGCGTCTGGATAAAATGTCTAAGGCTATGGTATGTGAAGAGTTCTTGTGGCGGGATTTGATACAGAGTATCCAGTTGATCATCTAGATACCAGGAGCCATCATGGAGCAGGCCCGAGGTTCTCCACTAGTCCAAAGAGAGGGGGTCACTTTGCAGTGTAAGTTGTGGGTGGGGAATTAATGGAGTGAGTGAGGAATATTTAGGGGCTAGTCCCCGGGCTTGTCTAACCCATTGCCAAATTGAAAGTGATTGCTTTATGAAGGGATTTGGGCATTCCCCCCGAGTCTTGCAAGGGTGGGGGATCCATAGTAAAGGGTCCCAGGAGTAAGGGTGCATTTGGAAGTTTTCAATAAAGACCCACAAGGGTTGGTGTGTTGTAGAGTGAGTCTGAGGGATAAAGGAAATGTGTTCAGCTTTAAAGTATAACTTCAAATTAGGGCATGATAGGCTTCCCTTTTTCTTGTGTTTAAACATTGTGCTTTTGGAGATACGATGGGATTTATAGCACCAGATAAAGTCATAAGTCAGACGTTGAATTCTCTCTAGCTCAGGGAAGTTGATTGCTATGGGCAGGGTACGAAATAGGTATAAAAGTCTAGGTAAGATGTTCATCTTAACCGGGTTTATACGCCTGAGCCAAGAGATATTCCCCTTGGACCAAGACTGATAATTTTGTCCCATTGAGGAGTACAGCTGTGTGAAATTAGCTGGACCCGAAAAGCCAAATTTGGTGAGAGTTTTTTGTAGGTAAAGCCATTCAAGCGAATCAAACGCCTTTTCAGTGCCAAATGCTACTAGACAAGCAGGAGTCTGAGTCTGTTTTGCCCAATGGATTGAATTTAGGACTCGCCGAATGTTGTCTCCTGCTTGTCTAAAGGGGATAAAGCCCACCTGTTTATTAGTCGGGGGAGGAAATAGTTCATTCTATTTGACATACGTTTTGCTAAAATCTTAACATCTCCATTTAGGAGGGAAATGGGCCTATAATTTTTAACTTCATTTGGGTCTCTGCCTTCCTTGGGGAAAAATACAAGGTCAGCTTGATTAAATTCAGGAGGTTTGGGGAAGTCCTCTAGGATTCTGTTGAATACTTTTGTGAGGTGAGGGGCCAATAAGTCTGTAAATGTTTTATAATATGAATTAGAGAATCGTTCTGGACTGGGGGCTTTACCCGTTTTTAAATTTTGGATAACTTTTTTAATTTCTTGAATCGTGACCTTAGCGTTTAGTGATTCTAGATCTTGTGGGGTGAGCTTGGGAAGGTCACAAGAGTCAAGGAAAGAGTATATAAAGGATTCAGAATTACAGGGTGGAATATAGTTTCTGGAAGGAGTGGAAGGTATCTAGCATTTTTGGGGGGCTTACTGTGATGTTTCCAGATAAGGACCTAATGCAAAAGATTTTTGATTGACCGAGTTTCCATTTGAGTTTTTTGGTTAAGAGGGTGTTCAAGTTTATTGGCTTGGGTATAACATTTGTGTTGCGTCCATCACATAGCCTTCTCTGTATGGCGTGATAAGACTAGATATAACTCTGGCCTCAATTTGTCAATGGATACGAGATGGATTTAGTTGATTTTGTTTTTCCAGAACCAATAACTCCCCTTTCAGGGCTGTCTCTTTAATTTGTAATTGCTTTTTATTATGGACACATATTTAATGTACGCTCCCCTAATGAAGGCTTTATGGGCCGCCAAGACCCACCCGATATCCGATTCCACATCTAAGTTTGTGAAGAAAAAAGGTCAAGATCTTTAGCTATGAGGTCTCTGAATATCTGTCTGGTCATTCAGTTTACACGAACAGGGCATTTGTGCCCAAAGCGATAGATACACTGACTACTGAATGGTCAGACCAGGCGCATGGATACGTTTCTGAACTAGTTAGTTGGTCAGAGAGTGACGAATCAATAAGCACCGCATCTACGTATGGACAGGAGAATAAAAGGCGTCTTATCCATTGGGTGGAGCCATCTCTGTGCGTCTACTATGTGTAACTCCTGTAATAATGAGTCTGTCTGGGACCTGTCACCCGGCTCCGGGCAGATCTATCAAGTTGTGGATTTAGAGTTAGATGTAATGACCTTTCCCACGTCATGTGACCTGAGGTATTGTAGAAGCTGATAAAGGAGGAGCGAGGGCGTAAGATGCTATGAGAGAGTTACCAGCTAGAATAATAACATCACCATCTTATGTGCTATTGTAAAGGGAAAGTCCCTGTGAAGTAAAATGGTTACGCTCCCTCTGAGTGGACGTGTAGGGCTTATGAAAGTATTTGGCTATCTTGTTATGGGCAAAATGGGTCCCTGAAGAAACTGCAGTGAAGGGAATAGATGAAGTTTTAAACATTATTGAAACTAGAAGAAATTGCGCAGACTACGTAGACATTTTGTATGAATCGTATCTAGTTACGTGATTACTGCTCATTGGCTGGAAGCAACAAATATTGAAATCACTTTTTTCTCCCTTGAGAGCTTTATTTGCGGGCTCGTGACGCGAGGGCCTCAGTGGCTGGCATGGAGCGCCAAAGGCGCTGCTTGCCAGCAACTGCGACCCTCGCAAACTTTACGTTGTAACGCAAACAACACGACACAGCAACTGCGACCCTCACAAACTTTACGTCGCAATGCAAACAACACGACAAAGAAACTGCGACCCTCACAAACTTTACGTCGCAATGCAAACAACACGACAAAGAAACTGCGACCCTCACAAACTTTACGTCGCAATGCAAACAACACGACACAGCAACTGCGACCCTTACAAACTTTATGTCGCAATGCAAACAACACGACACAGAAACTGCGACCCTCACAAACTTTACGTTGCAATGCAAACAACATACGACACACGTTACCACTCATTACGACCTCGCAAAAAACGCCCACAACTCACGAACATTACAAAATTCAAAACACAATACATACACACACCACATACATAAAAAGCTTACCTACACCAAGAGGGAGCGCCCAGGACCTCAAAAATACAACTTACACCTCGATTTTACTCGAAATAAAACAGTTTAGAGACTAAAAAATTCTCTAAGCGAGAGAAAAAATGGCCGACGAACAAAATGAAAACGAGGCTACAGCACTCTAAACACGCAAAACACCACAAGAAACTCGCAAAACACCACAAACGACCTACGGATATTCCGCTAAGACGCATACCACACATTACCCGCCATTTTACGCCAATGCGGAAGTACACAACCACGCTAACGTTTGGTCTCGCGCACGCACACTATTACACTGCACACATTCAGCATGCTTACACAGCAGCTCCACACCACTAATGCTGCAGCAACCTCAAAATAGATTGTCAGCTCTTCCACACAATGCTTTAAAATAGGTAAAGTCTATTCATTTATTAATGTATTATATATTTCATTATTACACCAAACAGCATTAGCTACCTTACAATTTCATTGCGTCATTTTTTGACAGGCAATTCTCTAGTGTTTTATATTATTTAGCAAAATCAATTTGTTTTAGTAGCCTTATTAATGTAATGTGGAGTTTTAGGTATTAAATATTATTACTTACTTTTATTGTGATTAAAACAAAAGCTAATCTTTTGTGAGAAAACTTACACTGAAAACTGCTGTTTCCCGGAATGTGTAGGCGTGGCGTTTCCCAGAGGCTGTCAGTAGGCGGCTCATGGCGGCTCATGGCTACTTAACGTGACCTTTGCTACTTAAAGCTTGGAACTAGTAAATCTAAAGTTGTACATTATAAAAAAGATAAAAAATTACAGTAGGTTTAAAGGATCATTATAGGGCAGGAGGCGACAGGGAGAAGTCAATAGGCTCTGTTAGATAACTGGATCACAGTCCCAGACACAGGAAATACAATTATAGCTTTGCAGAAATGTAACCGCGGTTCTCACGCTCACTATATTCACTAATGTATCATGGATACCTACGGGGACCAGCTGCAGCATCAAACTAATGTTTTATTCTAAGTAAAAACAATCTTAATTACTTTTTCCTGCTTACTTCTACTCTTGGTCATAAATATATTTGTTTTCATTGTGCACTGGTCCTTTAAGAGGGAATTACTGGGTAACAATCCTACCCTGAGCATATGGAAAACCCACAAAATGTGATAGACTCCCATTTCTTTTCAAAAACACATTAAATAAGCTTCTTGTTACACGTGGACTTCTTTCTAAGTCTCCTTCACTACGTAAATTCTCTACATTTGCATTTCTGAAAACAAGTAAAGCGAGTACCGAGCCCATATTGCAGCAGTAGGTTAGGAGAGGGTCTTCTGTGCGCAGCGGTGATGCATTTTCATAGTATTTCCAATTTTATATTATTATAAAGTGGAGAATAGAGGGGGTTTTTACTTTAGGTCCATTTCTATTTTATCCTTGTAGATAGATGGATTGGGTCTTATTCACAAGATAACTGACACTGAATGTGGCTACTTCTAGACAGAAATATCAATATCTTGAAAATGGAATAAACTTCATCATCGCTGCTCTATATCATTTGAGAAAAAACATTAGAACATTTTGTATTTATAAGAGTTTTATACAATCCAGTTAATCCTTAATAACAGATACAGGATTAAGGTGAGAGAAAAAAGTATTTGATCCCCTGGTCCCAATGGTCGGTGTATTTTATAAGTGAGAGATAGAATAAGAAAAAAATCCCCCAGGAAAAACACAGGTCAAAAAACTTCTAAATTGATTTGCAGGTCAATGAGGGAAATAAGTATTTGACCCCCTATCAATCAGCAAGATTTCTGGCTCCCAGGTGCCTTTATTACAGGTAACGAGCTGAGATTAGGAGCACTCTCTTAAAGGGAGTGCTCCTAATCTCAGCTCGTTACCTGTATAAAAGACACCTGTCCGCAAAAGCAATCAATCAGATCCCAAACTCTCCACCATGGCCAAGACCAAGGAGCTGTCCAAGGATGTCAGGGACATGATTGTAGACCTACACAAGGCTGGAATGGGCTACAAGACCATCGCCAAGCAGCTTGGTGAGAAGGTGACAACAGTTGGTGCGATTATTCACAAATGGAAGAAACACAAAATAACTGCCAGTCTCCCTCGGTCTGGCGCTCCGTGCAAGATCTCACCTCGTGGTGTACCAATGATCATGAGAACAGTGAGGAATGAGCCCAGAACTACACGGGAGGATCTTGGTAAATATCTCAAGGCAGCTGGGAACATAGTCACCAAGAAAACAATTGGTAACACACTACGCTGTGAAGGACTGAAATCCAGCAGCGCCCGCAAGGTCCCTCTGCTCAAGAAAGCGCATGTACAGGACTGTCTGAAGATCCCAACAAACATCTGAATGATTCAGAGGAGAACTGGGTGAAAGTGTTGTGGTCAGATGAGATAAAAATTGAGCTCTTTGGCATTAACTCAACTCGCCGTGTTTGGAGGAGGAGGAATGCTGCCTATAACCCCAAGAACACCATCCCCACCGTCAAACATGGAGGTGGGGACATTATGTTTTGGGGTGTTTTTCTGCTAAGGGGACAGGACAACTGCACCACATCAAAGGGACGAGGGACGGGGCCATGTACCATCAAATCTTTGGTGAGAACCTCCTTCCCTCAGCCAGGGCATTGAAAATGGGTCATGGATGGGTATTCTAGCATGGCAATGACCCAAAACACACAGCCAAGGCAACAAAGGAGTGGCTCAAGAAGAAGCACATTAAGGTCCTGGAGTGGCCTACCCAGTCTCCAAACCTTAATCTCATGGAAAGTCTGTGGAGGAGCTGAAGGTTCGAGTTGCCAAACATCAGCCTCGAAACCTTAATAACTTGGAGAGGACCTACAGAGGAGTGGGACAAAATCCCTCCTGAGATGTCTGCAAACCTGGGGGCCAACTACAAGAAACGTCTGACCTCTGTGATTGCCAACAAGGGTTTTGCCACCAAGCACTAAGATGAAGGGGTCAAATACTTATTTCCCTCACTGACCTGCAAATCAATTTATAACTTTTCTGACTTGCGTTTTTCTTGTTGTTTTTTCTTATTCTGTCTCTCGCTTTTACACCGGACATTACAATTATAGACGGGTCGTTTCATTGTCAGTGGACAAATGTTCAAAATCAGCAGGGGGTCAAATACTTTTTTCTCTCACTATATATGCTATTTTGAAGAATTTGGCTTGATAATGTGCAATATGTTTTTCTACAGCTTAAAGGAATGTTTTATCTATTAAAGTAATGTACTGTTTTGCTTTAATGGTGAAACCTAGGAGTTACAGTGGCTTCAGATATGATCTGTATTCACTTATGTTGAAAATAATCTCTACAAATAGCAAACTTGGCCATATATCTGACTGGCAGAGTAAAACCCCATAGGATAACCCTCCCCCTCACACTAAAGACCAGGAGCCTCATTCAATTCCGAGTTGCCCAATTGAATAGGGCTCTATATAAGCACATACAAAAAATGTGCACAGAACTTTTTAGTTACTGAACTTCTATCCAAAAGTAAGGTTTTCAAAAAAAATATGTTATGTGCTTATATAGAGCCCTATTCAATTGCCAAAATTCAAATTGAATGAGGACCTAGCAGTCTAAAATGGAATGTCCCATGACATTATAATGGAAACATAAATATAAGATTTTCTCTGGATTTGGTTATGGTTCCTGTCTTCCTGTCTGATTCTATAAAAATGCTTTAGTTGTTGACCTATTTTGTTATTGATTTGTTTTAGGAAAATACAACGTCTCGTTACAGTAATTATGTTCTTAGATTCAGATTCTGTACATTGGTAAACAGGAAAAAAGTTATTAAGCTAGATTATTATTATTTTTTTTAATTGCTGCCTCTACTGGACCCTGGAGGGATCCATTGTACATTGGTGGAAGATCTGTGTGTGAGAGCTGTGGTTGTATCCTGCTCCTGGACTAGTGAGGGGGGAGGAGGTGTGGTGATCATTTCAATCTTATCCAATTAACTTAACAAGGGCTCTCTGTTGCTTCATTCCCCACCCGTCTCAGCTGACAGCCCAAACACACACTCTCATGATCCAACTTCAAAAACTCAGATCTTCCCCCAAAAATGTTTGTTTTTTCCATAGTGTACACAGCTGATAATGGTGTTAGTTTAATACATCCTGGACAAACAAGTGTTTCTTTACACATTTATCGGGGACTTATCATTTATGGTCCCTTCAAGAATTCGAGATTCTCATCATAAGCTCCTTATATCCTGAAGTGCAGCCAACTCCTAAGATTCGGAATAAACAAACAGTGCGAGGGCTATAAAAGCTAACACTGCAGAATGTAAAAGTATAAAACCAGCGAATAATTACAAATGGATGTATTTTACACGTACTCCATTGTGATTGCGCCACATGGAGCAGTATCCAGGCGGTCAGGATGCATGTAATACACATATATGTAGGGAACAAAAATATTACATTCATAATTATCTATGTGCACAGATCAGTAAAAATACAAATAGACGAGCCTGCCCTGACATGTCTGACATTTGGTTTATTTGATCTCATACTATACCATTGTACAAAAATTATTTCTTGACACATAAATTCTGCTAATAAGTGAAAGAATTGTGATTTTTATTACCGTATTTGCCGGCGTATAAGACGGTCCCCCCAACATTGCCACTCAAAATCACTCCTCATCCTCAACCTCCCTCCTCAACCCCCCTCCTCATCCTCAACCTCCCTCCTCATCCTCAACCTCCCTCCTCAACCTCCCTCCTCAACCTCAACCTCCCTCCTCATCCTCCTCCCCCCTCCTCATTCTAAACCCCCCTCCTCACTTTACCCCTCTAAATACCTCCCCCTCTCCCTTTACCCTTCTCCTCCGGCCTCCGCTCCTTCGGCCTCCGCAGCTTCTCTTGCGGCCTCTGCTCCTTCCTGCGTCGGCACCCGGTATATGCTAATGACGTGACGTCACATGCGCGCCACGTCATTAGCATAGGAAGGAGCGGAGGCCGCAGGAGAAGCTGCAGATGAAGGTAAGTGAGGGGAAAGGGAGAGGGGGAGGTATTAAGAGGGGTAAAGTAAAGGAGGGGGGTTTAGAATGAGGAGGGGGGGTTGAGGATGAGGAGGGGGAGGCACCCGGTGTATAAGACGACTCCCCCACTTGGAGGCATGTTTTTCAGGACAAAAAAGTCGTCTTATACGCCGGCAAATACGGTATTATAGAACAAAATACTGCAAATAAAACCGGCAAATCTATTTGTTCTTGTCCTTCAGATAAAACTCACATTAATATCACAAAATCTTTAAGTATCTTCAGTAAGATTTTTATTTGCACTAAAAAAGGTATAATATATTATCTTTTATATTATATTTAAAGTCTTCTGTTTTCTTATTTCCAGGCCCTGGCGGTCAGCGATCACTATCCAGTCGAGGTGGAGATTAAAACAAAAACTACCAAGAAGAAATGATTTGTACACACACACACAGACATATTGGGCTATATTCACAAAAAAGACTCACTACTGCGGTGACACCTCTGCAGACGCAGAAAGGTTAAGCCTCATCTGCATCTCATTACCCAGAAGCCTTAGCATAAGTCTGTGATAATCTCAGTCTCATGAACTGCTTTAAGAGCCAGTGGAAGCATCGAATAAAGAGCTGTGAATATCCAGTTTACCACTTATTAGTTCAAGAAATGTGTGCTTATAAAGTCAGCTTTAAATAAAAAAAGACCTAGGCCCTCATTCAATTGCGATTTGGCCAATTGAATAGGGCCCTAAATAATCACATAACATAAAGAAGTTTTTAGTTAGCAAGCATCGATCCAAAAGAAAGGTTTTCACTAACTAAAAACTTCTTTAATAAAAATATGCTATGTGCTTCTTTAGGACCCTGTTCAATTGACCACATCACAATTGAATAAGGCCCCTAGTCTGTTACTTCAGCGACAGGAGTCAGAACAGCGCTGCACTCCTCTCAGTGCTCGGTCACAGGCTCTGTCCTTTTAAGGTGGATTAGTGCAGTTAGCACCATATAAATCAAGAATGATATAGAAGCAGAAAGAGTGTTATACAGACATGGAGGGGGGGGGGGGTGTTAAGAGATCAGAATGTGGGGGGGGGGGATCAAAATGGGGGACCTGGGGTGGGTAGGGAGGAGATCAGAATGGGGGGGTAGTAGATCAGAATGGGGGACCTGAGGGTGGGAGGAGATCAGAATGGTGGACCCCAGGTCCCCCATACTGATCTCCCCCTCCCAAGACCGATCTCTCCCCCCCCAGGTCCCACATACTGATCTCCTCCTCCCCCCAGGACCCCCATTCTGATCTCCTATCCCACCCCTAGGTCCCCCATTCTGATCTCCTATCGCCCCCTCACCCAGTTTGTATAACACTCTTTCTGCTTGTATATCATTCTTGATATATGGTGGTAACTGTACGAATCCACCTTAAAAGGACAGAGCCTGTGACAGAGCACTGGGAGGGGGGTAGAGCTGTTTTGACTCGGTGGCTGGCGCTGAAGTAACAGACTTGGTCCGGTTTTAAAATGAATGTTACTTGACTGATGTGCTGGGCCTAGCTCAATCTACCTTATGACTGTTTGCCTGGAAGCCACTGAATTGGCTTGGTAGCAGTTTAATCATTTGGGAGATGTGACTTCTCTTCCATATCCCTGGATGCATCGGATGTCACAATGATTAATTAACAATCCTGCCAGATAACAGGAGTGTCTAAGTCACAACTCCTGAATAATTAAACAATGATCAGGCAAGGTCAATGACTTACAGACAGACCAAGACATCAGGCAACATTAATTTAAAAAAAAAGTATTTACAGATGGCTTTATTGTTAGTTCAAAAAACATATATTCTGAAAGCTAACAAGTGGTGAACTAAATATAGCCTTAAACATTGGCAAATGGGCAGGCTTCTGTAGCTGGATTGTTAATGGATGGAGGCTCATTTTATTTTGAATAATCTCTTCAAATTCTATTGAACATCTTCCACCAGGGCGTACTTAGGTTTTATGCCACCCTAGGCCTTCAGATTTGTGTGTCCCCAAGCCCTCAGTTACCACTACTCATGTCCTCTTGCTATGACCCAATTATGTTTACCACACACATTTAGAGCAAGTTTTATATATATATATATCCAGGTGAGTAAACCGTAAATCAGAATGTGCCAGGTACAGGCAGGTATTCTCTGTACATGGGCATTTCTGGCATTTCATTGGCAGCTGCCTCCTGACAAATGGAACATATTTGTCACACCCATCATGAGCTTTCACCCTTTTGTATTGTGCGACCAGTAGGAATCAATGTGAATCTATTTTTACGTGTTTTGTAATTTCTATCATTGTCAAAAATAAACAATCACTTGTTCCAAAATTACAAGATATGCAGTTTGTTTTAATTTTAAATCGGATGCTACAGAGTCGCAGAGCGATACCCGAGGTGCGCACATCTCTACAGAACATACTGATTGGCTTTACCAAATTGGAATCATCCCCTAGTTCAAATCACATATGATTACATAGTTACATCGTAATTAAGGTTGAAAAAAGACTTTCAGTCCATCAAGTGCAACCTTTTAAGTTCTCCTCAGATCTGCAATATGCAGATTAGTTATTCATTAATTAGTTGTTAATGAATTATTAATCAACTATTTAATTATTTATTTTTTATTTTATTTCTATTTTAAATATTAATTAATCCAGATGAAGGCAAACAGAAAAAAAAACAAGTGATACTTAGCCAATCGTCTCAAAGGGAAAAAAAGTTAATTCCTTCCTGACCCCAGATACTGGTGATATGATTACTCCCTGGATCAATACTCTAATTATGCAGAATAACCCTGAATTCCCTTTTTAATTAGAAATAAATCCAGTCCTCTTTTAAAGTTATCTATTGAATCCGCTGTCACCACCTCATTTGGTAGAGAATTCCACAGCTTAACCACCCTTACTGTGAAGAACCATTTTCTTTTTTTAAGGTGGAATCTTTTTACTTCTAACCTCAAGGGATGTCCTCTTGTCAGTTGAAAACATCTTGGCACAAAAAGCTCCCGTGACAAATCCTTATACTGACCCTTGACATATTTATATAAGGTAATCATATCTCCTCTTAGATGCCTTTTTTCTAGAGAAAATACGTTTAATTTGGTTAGTCTTTCTTCATAACTTAGCCCCTCCATTCCCCTTATTAGTTTTGTTGCCCTTCTCTGTACCTTTTCCAGGCTCTAAAATGTCCTTTTTATGAAGTGGTGCCAAAAATTGTCCTCCATATTCCAAATGAGGGCGTAATAGGGATTTGTATAGTGGAAGAATTATATTTGATTCCCTTGCTTCTATACCCTTCCTAATACATGCTAATATTTTTTTTTGCATTTGCAGCTGCTGCTTGGCATTGAGCACTGTTACCTAGGTGGTTGTCCACAAGCTCCCAAATGCCTTTTGATATCTGATACACCCAGATTTGCTCCATTAAGATTATAAATTGCATGGCTATTTTTCCTTCCCAGATGCATCACTTTACATTTATTCATCTGCCATTTAGATGCCCATTCCTCAATTTTATGTAAATCCCTTTGGAGGGAAAGCACATCATTATCTGATTGAATTACCTTGCACAACTTCGTGTCAACAGTGAAAATGGAGACACCACACTCCAATCCCACCTCTAAGTCATTAATAAATATGTTAAAAAGGAGAGGACCTAATACTGAACCCTGAGGAACACCACTTACCACATTAGTCCAATCAGAGTATGTTCCATTTACAACAACCCTTTGCTTCCTGTCTTTTAGCCAGCTCTCAATCTATGAGCAGATATTTACAGCAATTCTGGTATCTCTTAGTTTGCCCAATAGTCTCCCATGTGGCACTGTATCAAAAGCCTTTACAAAATCCAAAAAGACTACACCCCCTTAGTTCCCTTGATCCAGGTTCCTACTAACCTCCTCAAAGAAACTAATTAGATTTGTTTGACATGACCTATCCCTCATAAATCCATGTTGACTCCTGCTTATAATCCTGTTCAAATAGACATGTTCTTGTATAGTATCCACTATTAAACCTTCTGTAACGGCTACCCCGGTAGTGAGAGGATACCAGCCGTTGGAGACGTCCTTTTCCCTGGCAAGCTGCTGTGTAAAAGTGAAGTTGGTATAATCCCATCCAAGAGTTCCAGAGGTAAAGTCAGGTTCAGCATTAAATACCCATATAGAAGCACTGCGCAGTCTCAGAAGCCCAGACCACCCATATTGGACGACACTTTCTTGGGAGTCAAAGAATACTGACTTTATTTTGTTGTGCAGAAATATTTATACACATCTCTTCCCACAGGCAATACACATGCCCATATTTGGCCACACAATACACATAAAGAGAACAATAGGTGTGGTCACACCTCCCCTAGGCTACCTGGCTACTTTGATGCAATCAGACGTTAATCAGATTATACTCTTTGTTCTATGTCTCATAATAAAACACTTTATACAATAGACTTCCTTATCTTATAAAGGAGTCTCTGTAATAGGATTAACTATTAGCCTTGTAGCTGTAATATTCTGAGCCAATATATTCTGTAGAACATAAAACAACATATCTACAGTACAGCAATGTGATCATATTTTAACCATAATAATGAAATAACCATAAAACAGGGTAAAACAGTGATGGGTTCCGTTACACACCTCCCCCGTGACCATAAGCCGGCATACACGGTCTGATCCCAACGGATCGGCCTGGGGATGTCCGGACAAAACGATTTGTTGGTCACTTCTACAGTTTGACAACCCATCAGCATTACTGCAATTCACATTTCCTCACATTTCAAGAACAAAACAAACGCACACTTCATACAGCATTCACAGCAATAAACATTTCAAGGAGAGGGAAAATACATTTTACAAACTGGTTTCAGACAATTAAATAATTAGGCAGAAAAGCATCAGCCTTCCAAATGAACTGAAGTCCTTTAGCAAAACCATCCCAAGTTGCAGAGTACATTCCTCCCCCAGCTCGTGGTCGGGCTCCTATTGTACAGGGCCCACTGTTCTTCCCCTGTACACCCACCCAAAAAAATCCAGGATCCCATCCCAACAGTCCAGGATCCCAGTGTCCAAAAGGTGGGACACAATCTCTGTCCCATAGAAACCCCTTTCCATATAAAACGTTCCCGCTCATCCCCTCTATCGTCAGCTAATGCTCGGTACTTTTGGAGGGTGGGGTCCTGACTAGTTTCCCTCCCAAGCTCTTCGGGGGTGTCCCACGCTATGGGTCTCTCTGTGGCGTTAGTGCTAAGTGTCTGCTTGTGGCTTACCTGGGTCTCCCGACCTGTTGTAGGATCGTCCTCGGTACGGGTCTGTGAGCGGGTGGTCACGGGACAAGCAGCAGCAGTCGTGGGTAAAAAGGCTGAGGCTAGAGGGCCAATATCGTTGCCCAGCACGACCTCAGCAGGTAAATTGTCCATGATGCCTACTGTGGTCTTTCCTGACCCGACTCCCCAATCCAAGTGTACCCGGGCGGTGGGTAAGCGTAAAACAGCCCCCCCTGCGACACGAACAGCAACGGTACGATTAGATACATGTTCTGGTTTCACGAGATGTTTCTGCACCAAGGTGATGGTAGCGCCAGTGTCTCTTAAGCCTTGTGCTATCTGTCCATTCACACGCACCTCTTGGCGGTGATGCTGGCGGTTATCCGGGGAGGCAGCCTGTACGGGGTTGGCCTCATACAAGATTCCCAAACACTCCTCAGGGCTCCCTTTGATTTTCAGGCAGTGAGCAGCAGAGGGACGTGATGGCGGGGTCTCTTTGTGGGGTGTTGTGCGCCTCCATTTGTTATTGGCTGATCTCAAAGGGCAATAACGGGCAATATGCCCTGTGTTGC
Source organism: Discoglossus pictus (assembly GCA_027410445.1). Classification (NCBI taxonomy): domain Eukaryota; kingdom Metazoa; phylum Chordata; class Amphibia; order Anura; family Alytidae; genus Discoglossus; species Discoglossus pictus. The sequence goes on along the minus strand of JAPZIH010000864.1, from coordinate 80,698 downwards.
TGCAGTGATGACATGTCACTTTGTAAGATTCCCGGGGCTGGTTGTAAGACCCCTGAGGGCGTGGAGGTCCTGGGGGTACTGGAGCCCGAAATTCTGTGTGTGCAGCGTAGGTTGGGGTGCGTGCCTCTGTTCTAGGTGCTGGTCGTGTGGTACCTTGGCTCACCTTCCTTGTTTTTGCGTATTCATCTGCTGCCTCAGTTAAGTTGGCAGGGCGACGATCTCTCACCCAGTCCTGTATATCCGCAGACAGATCTTGAAAGAAATGTTCCATCAAGAACAACTGTAACACTTCTTCTCCGGTGTTGGCATTGCACCCTCGCACCCAATGTGATGCCACCCTTTGTATTGTGTTTGCCCATTCCATGTGGGAGTCCAAAGCCTTCTTCTTGGACTCCCGGAAGCGACGGCGGTATGCTTCTGGGGTTACAGCATATCTGGTTAGCAGCGCCTTTTTAACTTGCTGATATTGTAAAATATCCTCTGGAGCAAGAGCCCGAAAGGCTTCATTGGCTTTGCCCGACAATTTCCTAGACAAAATAGTGACCCATTGGTCTGGTGGTACCTGGTGTAGTGAGCACTGTCTCTCAAAGTCAGCCAAATATCCATCTATTTCTTCCTCACTTTCCACAAACGCTTTGAAGGCAGTGAAGGGTATTTTCTGCCCTGTAGCAGCGGGTGGGGAAGTATGAACTGTATGTGCCAGGGGTTGTCTAGCTCTTGCCAGTTCAAGTTCGTGCCCCCTCCTATTTTGTATCTCCGTTCTCGCTTCCCGGAACAGCTGATCTATTAGCTCCACGGATGTTGCTGGGTACATGGATAATCTCCGCTAAACCAGGTTTGTAATTTCCTCCTCCTCGCTGACAGGGGTAGGTTGGTCCACGACCTCCATGGATCGATCCATCTCGTCCAGCTCCAGTAGGTCAGCTATCAGCTCTCTCCGTGGTCGGTTGTTGGCACTCCTTCCTCTGGTTTCCAAGAGATCCTTTAGTGTGGGTCTTTTCAGTTTAGCGTACTGGGATTCCATTCAATACTTGCGTTGGGGATGAAAAGGACCATCCCACCACTGCCAACCAATGTAACGGCTACCCCGGTAGTTAGAGGGTACCAGCCGTTGGAGACGTCCTTTTCCCTGGCAAGCTGCTGTGTAAAAGTGAAGTTGGTATAATCCCATCCAAGAGTTCCAGAGGGAAAGTCAGGTTCAGCATTAAATATCCATATAGAAGCACTGCGCAGTCTCAGAAGCCCAGATCACCCATATTGGATGACACTTTCTTGGGAGTCAAAGAATACTGACTTTATTTTGTTGTGCAGAAATATTTATACACATCTCTTCCCACAGGCAATACACATGCCCATATTTGGCCACACAATACACATAAAGAGAACAATAGGTGTGGTCACACCTCCCCTAGGCTACCTGGCTACTTTGATGCAATCAGACGTTAATCAGATTATACTCTTTGTTCTATGTCTCATAATAAAACACTTTATACAATAGACTTCCTTATCTTATAAAGGAGTCTCTGTAATAGGATTAACTATTAGCCTAGTAGCTGTAATATTCTGAGCCAATATATTCTGTAGAACATAAAACAACATATCTACAGTACAGCAATGTGATCATATTTTAACCATAATAATTAAATAACCATAAAACAGGGTAAAACAGTGATGGGTTCCGTTACACCTTCTATAAGTCTCCCCACAACAGAAGTGAGGCTCTCTGGTCTATAATTCCCTGGATTTGCTCTTGCTCCCTTTTTATATATAGGTATCACATCTGCTTTTCTCCAGTCATCTGGTAGAGACCCTGTGTTGAGTTAATCTTGAAAAATTAAATATAATGGTTTGGCTATTACAGAACCCAGTTCCCTCAGTACCCTTGGATGTATTCCATCAGGACCCGGGGCTTTATTAACATTAATTTTTTCCAACCTCTTTTGGATTTCTTCCTGCGTTACCCAGTTATTGGGTGAAGGTAGTGTAGCCCCATTATGTTGCAGTGTCCCAACCACTGGTACCTCCCTTGTGTATACCGAAGAAAAGAACCTATTTAGCTCATCTGCCTTTTCCTGGTCACTAATTATCAGACTGTGTCACATTGTATTGTTCCTATAGTGTCCTTCCTCACCTTCTTCCCATTAATATACTTAAAATATATTTTAGGAAGAGGCCACAACCATAAATCTAAGTGTAACGCAGTGCAACACTGTAAGGGTGAGGTGCAGAGACTGAGGGGAGGCGAGTGCACAGCAGCACCCCAGTACCCCAGTAGGGTGCCAGCTTGTTTTTCAAATAGGTTAGGAGGTGGGGGATTAAGGTCCCAGACTATCACTGTGACGAAGTGCCCTTCGCCACTTTGTCTTGGAGAGGACTGTTTGCCAGCCTCCTGCCCTGCGACTATGGCCCTGGGACAGATTGCCCTTTAAACACAGTATTCGGCCATACCAGAGTGTATGTCACTCATTCTGGCCCTTTACATACAGGGGGGTCATTCGGTACTAGCCCTGTGTGAACCATGATACCACAGATAGCTATGCCATGGAGCCCATTCATATAATGAAAGACTATGGGAAAGACTTTAGCTACATGGCAATTGAACTGTGTGAAGAGGATCTGAGCACTATTCGGTAGTTTTGTGCGCTCAGATTCCTGTTACAGAGACTCCTCATAAGATAAGGAAGTCTATTGTATAAAGTGTTTTCATTCTCAGACATAAGAACAAAGAAGGATGATCTAATCCATGTCTGATTGTATCAAAGTTGCCAGGTAGCCTCAGGGAGGTGTGACCCACCTATTGTCCCTATATGTGTATTGTGTGGCCAATTATGGGGGATATGTCAAATGTCTGTGTGTTATGTTTAAAAGATACTTTTACTAACTTTTGAACCCCTGGTCTGAATTATGCCATTTTTTAATATGTTGTTCCACAATTTATGTTGTTCATAAAAATGTAAGATTTATTTATGTACTATGTAAAATCATAAAGTTATAAAAATGGATAAAAATGTGTAAGTTTTAGCTGGGAGATAATTGAGTAGATAAAGTAATAAACTCAATTATCTCCCAAGCAGGAGGGGAGGGAAACTGTGGGCGTTACTATTGTGTTATTGGTTGTTTATACCTTCCCCTGGGTGTGTTCTGTTTACCTGACTGTAATAAAAACCAGGCTGGGTGTGCAAGCAGGAGAGTTCTACTTGACCCTTCAAAACGTAGCCTCGTCTCCTTCTTGGAGGGGATTGCTATATCACACTGGGGATTGCTATGCTTTGCATACTCCCTTGAGCTTTAACTACTGAACCCTTGTTCCTGATGTACTCTCCTTGGAGGAGAGGTCTTCCCCACATGATCCTGGATGCTGGAGATTCATACAGGGGAGAAGGAAGACGGCGCGGCTCCAGTTAAGCTACGGAGGTTATGGAGTCTGTGGTGGTTGTGATGTCCGGTGCGGTGCTTGTAGTCCTCGGCGCAAGCTAGGACGCGTCCATCAACGGAGGTACCCGGTCGGGGTGCCAGTAGATCCGTTACAATCACCCTCTGAGCAGACCGTTCAAACCAGGGGCCCCTTACACCTCCTGCACCTCCAATTCTAGAGTGAAGCCTAGAGTGAACCACTAAGGAGAATCTAACACTTTCAACCCCAGTGCCTGCACAGGGCTAAAGGCCTAGGAGCAGGGTGCAGAGAGCTGTTACACAACAAGCCAGCCCCCCAGGGGTCAAAGGAAAGCTCTAATCTATTGTATATGGTGATTTACAGTATTCCAGGATTATAAACCCAAAAGAAAATCCATTGTGGTTTGTTATCTCTACAATACATTCTTGCCAGAACTGTCTTTTATCAAACAAAGTGGCTAGGAAATACTACAAGAGCTGGAAGATTTCTTTGGGGTGGACGGCACAGCCTAGGGTGGCACGCCCAACATGTTTTGGACAAAGTTTTGAGCATAACAACTTGATAGAAATAGCTCACTTAATTTGTCTGCGCAGCTCCGACTAGTGGGCAAATTTCAGGCCTGCAAATTCAGAACTGCAACAATAAAACTACACCACACTGCCATCTGGAGGGCCTACAAAGTATTTACAGCTCTGTACAACATTGACTGAGAACTATAAGGCCTTCAAGTTAACCACTCCCTGCACCCCTCATCATTACCTGCTCCTCTCAGCTATCTCATGGGACAAGACTTTTTTCTCCCCACGCTTATTACCAGCCAAGCCTTCCTATCATAATGCCTGAATAGCACTATAAGTGTACCTGAAGGCCCCGGGCCCAATGGCTTCATATGACTAGACTGCAGACCTCTTGGACATGATCATTACCTAATAGATGAAAACTTAGTCTCTATACCTGAGGGTACCCGGCCTACTGGTGTGTTATGACTGGGAGGGGGGTTTAGCGGATATAATCCCTACTTGTTAACGGAAAGAAAGCCTATCCCTGTGCCTCCTGATTGTCAGCCAAGATAGTGTCCTCTCACATTTTCGTGCCTCAGCTTCACCCGTTACAAACAATATCTTCCTATCCATCATGGGGAAATATAGCAAGAAAACCCAGCAATCTAGAGGAATTAAGGATCACTTCCCAACGCAAGCCCCTCCACCTGCTCTATCTCCGCGCGCCAGATCACACTTCTTCAGACGGTTCGGACATCGAGGACGCCCCGGATTGCCCTCCACATGGGGACTTGACAGATGCGACACTGGCAAAATTAGATGCTCTCTTACAAGCTCGCCTATCCATGACGGTCAGGGAAATAAAGCAGGAAATCCAAGATTTGGGTCAACGCACCAACCACCTGGAAAATCTAACAGATCAAATCATTGAGTCACAATCTTCTGATAGGCAGGTGACTGACCCCCACACACTGCAAATTTCCACCCTTGAAGCCAAGCTAGAAGATCTGGAGAACCGCTTGAGACGATTCAATGTTTGCTTCCGCGGCATTCCTAAAGTGGTAACTAATCTTCTGCCGTACCTGCAAACGACTATTTAGTCCATCTTACAGACGCACCCAGAGTCAGCTTGGGAAATCGAGAGAGCTCACAGAGACTTGAGTGGCCCGCTCGAGACGATTCAATGTTTGCTTTCGCGGCATTCCTAAAGTGGTAACTAATCTTCTGCCGTACCTGCAAACGACTATTCAGTCCATCTTACAGACGCACCCAGAGTCAGGTTGGGAAATCGAGAGAGCTCACAGAGCCTTGAGTGGCCCCCCGAGCTCTGATCAACCGAAGGACGCTTTGGTCCGCTTTCTCCACCAGAATGCAAGAGACCTTCTTCTACAGGAAGCCAGAAAGGCCCCCTCCATCGTGGGTCAGATGGCTCCACTCCACAGATTTATGCAGATCTAGCACCATCTATGCTCTGGAAATGTAAACTCAATTGCAATCCTCATTCACAACAAAATGAAATATAGATGGGGCTTCCCATTCAGCCTTTCCTTTCAAGTGGGTTCATCGGCTTATACAGCTTTCTCACTGGAAGAATGTATGGCTTTCCTGGCTCAACTCCAATTAGCCCCAGATCCTGGATTGTCGGAACTTTCAAACCCTCTGGACCCCAGCTCGGTAGAACCTGCAAATGTGCCGCCTTCTCAACGCCCGTCTACGCAATCGGTGACAGCCTCGAAACCTAAGTGACCCCGGAGGCCTTCCCGAATAGAGGTTGTGACGAGATCAGTCTCGTCACTGCGAATTGGAGTAGTCTGTCTGATTCTATAAAAATGCTTTAGTTGTTGACCTATTTTGTTATTGATTTGTTTTAGGAAAATACAACGTCTCGTTACAGTAATTATGTTCTTAGATTCAGATTCTGTACATTGGTAAACAGGAAAAAAGTTATTAAGCTAGATTATTATTATTTTTTTTAATTGCTGCCTCTGCTGGACCCTGGAGGGATCCATTGTACATTGGTGGAAGATCTGTGTGTGAGAGCTGTGGTTGTATCCTGCTCCTGGACTAGTGAGGGGGGAGGAGGTGTGGTGATCATTTCAATCTTATCCAATTAACTTAACAAGGGCTCTCTGTTCCTTCATTCCCCACCCGTCTCAGCTGACAGCCCAAACACACACTCTCATGATCCAACTTCAAAAACTCAGATCTTCCCCCAAAAATGTTTGTTTTTTCCATAGTGTACACAGCTGATAATGGTGTTAGTTTAATACATCCTGGACAAACAAGTGTTTCTTTACACATTTATCGGGGACTTATCATTTATGGTCCCTTCAAGAATTCGAGATTCTCATCATAAGCTCCTTATATCCTGAAGTGCAGCCAACTCCTAAGATTCGGAATAAACAAACAGTGCGAGGGCTATAAAAGCTAACACTGCAGAATGTAAAAGTATAAAACCAGCGAATAATTACAAATGGATGTATTTTACACGTACTCCATTGTGATTGCGCCACATGGAGCAGTATCCAGGCGGTCAGGATGCATGTAATACACATATATGTAGGGAACAAAAATATTACATTCATAATTATCTATGTGCACAGATCAGTAAAAATACAAATAGACGAGCCTGCCCTGACATGTCTGACATTTGGTTTATTTGATCTCATACTATACCATTGTACAAAAATTATTTCTTGACACATAAATTCTGCTAATAAGTGAAAGAATTGTGATTTTTATTACCGTATTTGCCGGCGTATAAGACGACCCCCCCAACATTGCCACTCAAAATCACTCCTCATCCTCAACCTCCCTCCTCAACCCCCCTCCTCATCCTCAACCTCCCTCCTCATCCTCAACCTCCCTCCTCAACCTCCCTCCTCAACCTCAACCTCCCTCCTCATCCTCAACCTCCCTCCTCAACCTCAACCTCCCTCCTCATCCTCCTCCCCCCTCCTCATTCTAAACCCCCCTCCTCACTTTACCCCTCTAAATACCTCCCCCTCTCCCTTTACCCTTCTCCTCCGGCCTCCGCTCCTTCGGCCTCCGCAGCTTCTCTTGCGGCCTCTGCTCCTTCCTGCGTCGGCACCCGGTATATGCTAATGACGTGACGTCACATGCGCGCCACGTCATTAGCATAGGAAGGAGCGGAGGCCGCAGGAGAAGCTGCAGATGAAGGTAAGTGAGGGGAAAGGGAGAGGGGGAGGTATTTAGAGGGGTAAAGTAAAGGAGGGGGGTTTAGAATGAGGAGGGGGGGTTGAGGATGAGGAGGGGGAGGCACCCGGTGTATAAGACGACTCCCCCACTTGGAGGCATGTTTTTCAGGACAAAAAAGTCGTCTTATACGCCGGCAAATACGGTATTATAGAACAAAATACTGCAAATAAAACCGGCAAATCTATTTGTTCTTGTCCTTCAGATAAAACTCACATTAATATCACAAAATCTTTAAGTATCTTCAGTAAGATTTTTATTTGCACTAAAAAAGGTATAATATATTATCTTTTATATTATATTTAAAGTCTTCTGTTTTCTTATTTCCAGGCCCTGGCGGTCAGCGATCACTATCCAGTCGAGGTGGAGATTAAAACAAAAACTACCAAGAAGAAATGATTTGTACACACACACACAGACATATTGGGCTATATTCACAAAAAAGACTCACTACTGCGGTGACACCTCTGCAGACGCAGAAAGGTTAAGCCTCATCTGCATCTCATTACCCAGAAGCCTTAGCATAAGTCTGTGATAATCTCAGTCTCATGAACTGCTTTAAGAGCCAGTGGAAGCATCGAATAAAGAGCTGTGAATATCCAGTTTACCACTTATTAGTTCAAGAAATGTGTGCTTATAAAGTCAGCTTTAAATAAAAAAAGACCTAGGCCCTCATTCAATTGCGATTTGGCCAATTGAATAGGGCCCTAAATAATCACATAACATATATTTTTTAAAGAAGTTTTTAGTTAGCAAGCATCGATCCAAAAGAAAGGTTTTCACTAACTAAAAACTTCTTTAATAAAAATATGCTATGTGCTTCTTTAGGACCCTGTTCAATTGACCACATCACAATTGAATAAGGCCCCTAGTCTGTTACTTCAGCGACAGGAGTCAGAACAGCGCTGCACTCCTCTCAGTGCTCGGTCACAGGCTCTGTCCTTTTAAGGTGGATTAGTGCAGTTAGCACCATATAAATCAAGAATGATATAGAAGCAGAAAGAGTGTTATACAGACATGGAGGGGGGGGGGGTGTTAAGAGATCAGAATGTGGGGGGGGGGGGATCAAAATGGGGGACCTGGGGTGGGTAGGGAGGAGATCAGAATGGGGGGGTAGTAGATCAGAATGGGGGACCTGAGGGTGGGAGGAGATCAGAATGGTGGACCCCAGGTCCCCCATACTGATCTCCCCCTCCCAAGACCGATCTCTCCCCCCCCAGGTCCCACATACTGATCTCCTCCTCCCCCCAGGACCCCCATTCTGATCTCCTATCCCACCCCTAGGTCCCCCATTCTGATCTCCTATCCCCCTCCTCACCCAGTTTGTATAACACTCTTTCTGCTTGTATATCATTCTTGATATATGGTGGTAACTGTACGAATCCACCTTAAAAGGACAGAGCCTGTGACAGAGCACTGGGAGGGGGGTAGAGCTGTTTTGACTCGGTGGCTGGCGCTGAAGTAACAGACTTGGTCCGGTTTTAAAATGAATGTTACTTGACTGATGTGCTGGGCCTAGCTCAATCTACCTTATGACTGTTTGCCTGGAAGCCACTGAATTGGCTTGGTAGCAGTTTAATCATTTGGGAGATGTGACTTCTCTTCCATATCCCTGGATGCATCGGATGTCACAATGATTAATTAACAATCCTGCCAGATAACAGGAGTGTCTAAGTCACAACTCCTGAATAATTAAACAATGATCAGGCAAGGTCAATGACTTACAGACAGACCAAGACATCAGGCAACATTAATTTAAAAAAAAAGTATTTACAGATGGCTTTATTGTTAGTTCAAAAAACATATATTCTGAAAGCTAACAAGTGGTGAACTAAATATAGCCTTAAACATTGGCAAATGGGCAGGCTTCTGTAGCTGGATTGTTAATGGATGGAGGCTCATTTTATTTTGAATAATCTCTTCAAATTCTATTGAACATCTTCCACCAGGGGCGTACTTAGGTTTTATGCCACCCTAGGCCTTCAGATTTGTGTGTCCCCAAGCCCTCAGTTACCACTACTCATGTCCTCTTGCTATGACCCAATTATGTTTACCACACACATTTAGAGCAAGTTTTATATATATATATATCCAGGTGAGTAAACCGTAAATCAGAATGTGCCAGGTACAGGCAGGTATTCTCTGTACATGGGCATTTCTGGCATTTCATTGGCAGCTGCCTCCTGACAAATGGAACATATTTGTCACACCCATCATGAGCTTTCACCCTTTTGTATTGTGCGACCAGTAGGAATCAATGTGAATCTATTTTTACGTGTTTTGTAATTTCTATCATTGTCAAAAATAAACAATCACTTGTTCCAAAATTACAAGATATGCAGTTTGTTTTAATTTTAAATCGGATGCTACAGAGTCGCAGAGCGATACCCGAGGTGCGCACATCTCTACAGAACATACTGATTGGCTTTACCAAATTGGAATCATCCCCTAGTTCAAATCACATATGATTACATAGTTACATCGTAATTAAGGTTGAAAAAAGACTTTCAGTCCATCAAGTGCAACCTTTTAAGTTCTCCTCAGATCTGCAATATGTGGATTAGTTATTCATTAATTAGTTGTTAATGAATTATTAATCAACTATTTAATTATTTATTTTTTATTTTATTTCTATTTTAAATATTAATTAATCCAGATGAAGGCAAACAGAAAAAAAAACAAGTGATACTTAGCCAATCGTCTCAAAGGGAAAAAAAGTTAATTCCTTCCTGACCCCAGATACTGGTGATATGATTACTCCCTGGATCAATACTCTAATTATGCAGAATAACCCTGAATTCCCTTTTTAATTAGAAATAAATCCAGTCCTCTTTTAAAGTTATCTATTGAATCCGCTGTCACCACCTCATTTGGTAGAGAATTCCACAGCTTAACCACCCTTACTGTGAAGAACCATTTTCTTTTTTTAAGGTGGAATCTTTTTACTTCTAACCTCAAGGGATGTCCTCTTGTCAGTTGAAAACATCTTGGCACAAAAAGCTCCCGTGACAAATCCTTATACTGACCCTTGACATATTTATATAAGGTAATCATATCTCCTCTTAGATGCCTTTTTTCTAGAGAAAATACGTTTAATTTGGTTAGTCTTTCTTCATAACTTAGCCCCTCCATTCCCCTTATTAGTTTTGTTGCCCTTCTCTGTACCTTTTCCAGGCTCTAAAATGTCCTTTTTATGAAGTGGTGCCAAAAATTGTCCTCCATATTCCAAATGAGGGCGTAATAGGGATTTGTATAGTGGAAGAATTATATTTGATTCCCTTGCTTCTATACCCTTCCTAATACATGCTAATATTTTTTTTTGCATTTGCAGCTGCTGCTTGGCATTGAGCACTGTTACCTAGGTGGTTGTCCACAAGCTCCCAAATGCCTTTCGATATCTGATACACCCAGATTTGCTCCATTAAGATTATAAATTGCATGGCTATTTTTCCTTCCCAGATGCATCACTTTACATTTATTCATCTGCCATTTAGATGCCCATTCCTCAATTTTATGTAAATCCCTTTGGAGGGAAAGCACATCATTATCTGATTGAATTACCTTGCACAACTTCGTGTCAACAGTGAAAATGGAGACACCACACTCCAATCCCACCTCTAAGTCATTAATAAATATGTTAAAAAGGAGAGGACCTAATACTGAACCCTGAGGAACACCACTTACCACATTAGTCCAATCAGAGTATGTTCCATTTACAACAACCCTTTGCTTCCTGTCTTTTAGCCAGCTCTCAATCTATGAGCAGATATTTACAGCAATTCTGGTATCTCTTAGTTTGCCCAATAGTCTCCCATGTGGCACTGTATCAAAAGCCTTTACAAAATCCAAAAAGACTACACCCCCTTAGTTCCCTTGATCCAGGTTCCTACTAACCTCCTCAAAGAAACTAATTAGATTTGTTTGACATGACCTATCCCTCATAAATCCATGTTGACTCCTGCTTATAATCCTGTTCAAATAGACATGTTCTTGTATAGTATCCACTATTAAACCTTCTGTAACGGCTACCCCGGTAGTGAGAGGATACCAGCCGTTGGAGACGTCCTTTTCCCTGGCAAGCTGCTGTGTAAAAGTGAAGTTGGTATAATCCCATCCAAGAGTTCCAGAGGTAAAGTCAGGTTCAGCATTAAATACCCATATAGAAGCACTGCGCAGTCTCAGAAGCCCAGACCACCCATATTGGACGACACTTTCTTGGGAGTCAAAGAATACTGACTTTATTTTGTTGTGCAGAAATATTTATACACATCTCTTCCCACAGGCAATACACATGCCCATATTTGGCCACACAATACACATAAAGAGAACAATAGGTGTGGTCACACCTCCCCTAGGCTACCTGGCTACTTTGATGCAATCAGACGTTAATCAGATTATACTCTTTGTTCTATGTCTCATAATAAAACACTTTATACAATAGACTTCCTTATCTTATAAAGGAGTCTCTGTAATAGGATTAACTATTAGCCTTGTAGCTGTAATATTCTGAGCCAATATATTCTGTAGAACATAAAACAACATATCTACAGTACAGCAATGTGATCATATTTTAACCATAATAATGAAATAACCATAAAACAGGGTAAAACAGTGATGGGTTCCGTTACACACCTCCCCCGTGACCATAAGCCGGCATACACGGTCTGATCCCAACGGATCGGCCTGGGGATGTCCGGACAAAACGATTTGTTGGTCACTTCTACAGTTTGACAACCCATCAGCATTACTGCAATTCACATTTCCTCACATTTCAAGAACAAAACAAACGCACACTTCATACAGCATTCACAGCAATAAACATTTCAAGGAGAGGGAAAATACATTTTACAAACTGGTTTCAGACAATTAAATAATTAGGCAGAAAAGCATCAGCCTTCCAAATGAACTGAAGTCCTTTAGCAAAACCATCCCAAGTTGCAGAGTACATTCCTCCCCCAGCTCGTGGTCGGGCTCCTATTGTACAGGGCCCACTGTTCTTCCCCTGTACACCCACCCAAAAAAATCCAGGATCCCATCCCAACAGTCCAGGATCCCAGTGTCCAAAAGGTGGGACACAATCTCTGTCCCATAGAAACCCCTTTCCATATAAAACGTTCCCGCTCATCCCCTCTATCGTCAGCTAATGCTCGGTACTTTTGGAGGGTGGGGTCCTGACTAGTTTCCCTCCCAAGCTCTTCGGGGGTGTCCCACGCTATGGGTCTCTCTGTGGCGTTAGTGCTAAGTGTCTGCTTGTGGCTTACCTGGGTCTCCCGACCTGTTGTAGGATCGTCCTCGGTACGGGTCTGTGAGCGGGTGGTCACGGGACAAGCAGCAGCAGTCGTGGGTAAAAAGGCTGAGGCTAGAGGGCCAATATCGTTGCCCAGCACGACCTCAGCAGGTAAATTGTCCATGATGCCTACTGTGGTCTTTCCTGACCCGACTCCCCAATCCAAGTGTACCCGGGCGGTGGGTAAGCGTAAAACAGCCCCCCCTGCGACACGAACAGCAACGGTACGATTAGATACATGTTCTGGTTTCACGAGATGTTTCTGCACCAAGGTGATGGTAGCGCCAGTGTCTCTTAAGCCTTGTGCTATCTGTCCATTCACACGCACCTCTTGGCGGTGATGCTGGCGGTTATCCGGGGAGGCAGCCTGTACGGGGTTGGCCTCATACAAGATTCCCAAACACTCCTCAGGGCTCCCTTTGATTTTCAGGCAGTGAGCAGCAGAGGGACGTGATGGCGGGGTCTCTTTGTGGGGTGTTGTGCGCCTCCATTTGTTATTGGCTGATCTCAAAGGGCAATAACGGGCAATATGCCCTGTGTTGCTGCAGTGATGACATGTCACTTTGTAAGATTCCCGGGGCTGGTTGTAAGACCCCTGAGGGCGTGGAGGTCCTGGGGGTACTGGAGCCCGAAATTCTGTGTGTGCAGCGTAGGTTGGGGTGCGTGCCTCTGTTCTAGGTGCTGGTCGTGTGGTACCTTGGCTCACCTTCCTTGTTTTTGCGTATTCATCTGCTGCCTCAGTTAAGTTGGCAGGGCGACGATCTCTCACCCAGTCCTGTATATCCGCAGACAGATCTTGAAAGAAATGTTCCATCAAGAACAACTGTAACACTTCTTCTCCGGTGTTGGCATTGCACCCTCGCACCCAATGTGATGCCACCCTTTGTATTGTGTTTGCCCATTCCATGTGGGAGTCCAAAGCCTTCTTCTTGGACTCCCGGAAGCGACGGCGGTATGCTTCTGGGGTTACAGCATATCTGGTTAGCAGCGCCTTTTTAACTTGCTGATATTGTAAAATATCCTCTGGAGCAAGAGCCCGAAAGGCTTCATTGGCTTTGCCCGACAATTTCCTAGACAAAATAGTGACCCATTGGTCTGGTGGTACCTGGTGTAGTGAGCACTGTCTCTCAAAGTCAGCCAAATATCCATCTATTTCTTCCTCACTTTCCACAAACGCTTTGAAGGCAGTGAAGGGTATTTTCTGCCCTGTAGCAGCGGGTGGGGAAGTATGAACTGTATGTGCCAGGGGTTGTCTAGCTCTTGCCAGTTCAAGTTCGTGCCCCCTCCTATTTTGTATCTCCGTTCTCGCTTCCCGGAACAGCTGATCTATTAGCTCCACGGATGTTGCTGGGTACATGGATAATCTCCGCTAAACCAGGTTTGTAATTTCCTCCTCCTCGCTGACAGGGGTAGGTTGGTCCACGACCTCCATGGATCGATCCATCTCGTCCAGCTCCAGTAGGTCAGCTATCAGCTCTCTCCGTGGTCGGTTGTTGGCACTCCTTCCTCTGGTTTCCAAGAGATCCTTTAGTGTGGGTCTTTTCAGTTTAGCGTACTGGGATTCCATTCAATACTTGCGTTGGGGATGAAAAGGACCATCCCACCACTGCCAACCAATGTAACGGCTACCCCGGTAGTTAGAGGGTACCAGCCGTTGGAGACGTCCTTTTCCCTGGCAAGCTGCTGTGTAAAAGTGAAGTTGGTATAATCCCATCCAAGAGTTCCAGAGGGAAAGTCAGGTTCAGCATTAAATATCCATATAGAAGCACTGCGCAGTCTCAGAAGCCCAGATCACCCATATTGGATGACACTTTCTTGGGAGTCAAAGAATACTGACTTTATTTTGTTGTGCAGAAATATTTATACACATCTCTTCCCACAGGCAATACACATGCCCATATTTGGCCACACAATACACATAAAGAGAACAATAGGTGTGGTCACACCTCCCCTAGGCTACCTGGCTACTTTGATGCAATCAGACGTTAATCAGATTATACTCTTTGTTCTATGTCTCATAATAAAACACTTTATACAATAGACTTCCTTATCTTATAAAGGAGTCTCTGTAATAGGATTAACTATTAGCCTAGTAGCTGTAATATTCTGAGCCAATATATTCTGTAGAACATAAAACAACATATCTACAGTACAGCAATGTGATCATATTTTAACCATAATAATTAAATAACCATAAAACAGGGTAAAACAGTGATGGGTTCCGTTACACCTTCTATAAGTCTCCCCACAACAGAAGTGAGGCTCTCTGGTCTATAATTCCCTGGATTTGCTCTTGCTCCCTTTTTATATATAGGTATCACATCTGCTTTTCTCCAGTCATCTGGTAGAGACCCTGTGTTGAGTTAATCTTGAAAAATTAAATATAATGGTTTGGCTATTACAGAACCCAGTTCCCTCAGTACCCTTGGATGTATTCCATCAGGACCCGGGGCTTTATTAACATTAATTTTTTCCAACCTCTTTTGGATTTCTTCCTGCGTTACCCAGTTATTGGGTGAAGGTAGTGTAGCCCCATTATGTTGCAGTGTCCCAACCACTGGTACCTCCCTTGTGTATACCGAAGAAAAGAACCTATTTAGCTCATCTGCCTTTTCCTGGTCACTAATTATCAGACTGTGTCACATTGTATTGTTCCTATAGTGTCCTTCCTCACCTTCTTCCCATTAATATACTTAAAATATATTTTAGGAAGAGGCCACAACCATAAATCTAAGTGTAACGCAGTGCAACACTGTAAGGGTGAGGTGCAGAGACTGAGGGGAGGCGAGTGCACAGCAGCACCCCAGTACCCCAGTAGGGTGCCAGCTTGTTTTTCAAATAGGTTAGGAGGTGGGGGATTAAGGTCCCAGACTATCACTGTGACGAAGTGCCCTTCGCCACTTTGTCTTGGAGAGGACTGTTTGCCAGCCTCCTGCCCTGCGACTATGGCCCTGGGACAGATTGCCCTTTAAACACAGTATTCGGCCATACCAGAGTGTATGTCACTCATTCTGGCCCTTTACATACAGGGGGGTCATTCGGTACTAGCCCTGTGTGAACCATGATACCACAGATAGCTATGCCATGGAGCCCATTCATATAATGAAAGACTATGGGAAAGACTTTAGCTACATGGCAATTGAACTGTGTGAAGAGGATCTGAGCACTATTCGGTAGTTTTGTGCGCTCAGATTCCTGTTACAGAGACTCCTCATAAGATAAGGAAGTCTATTGTATAAAGTGTTTTCATTCTCAGACATAAGAACAAAGAAGGATGATCTAATCCATGTCTGATTGTATCAAAGTTGCCAGGTAGCCTCAGGGAGGTGTGACCCACCTATTGTCCCTATATGTGTATTGTGTGGCCAATTATGGGGGATATGTCAAATGTCTGTGTGTTATGTTTAAAAGATACTTTTACTAACTTTTGAACCCCTGGTCTGAATTATGCCATTTTTTTATATGTTGTTCCACAATTTATGTTGTTCATAAAAATGTAAGATTTATTTATGTACTATGTAAAATCATAAAGTTATAAAAATGGATAAAAATTTGTAAGTTTTAGCTGGGAGATAATTGAGTAGATAAAGTAATAAACTCAATTATCTCCCAAGCAGGAGGGGAGGGAAACTGTGGGCGTTACTATTGTGTTATTGGTTGTTTATACCTTCCCCTGGGTGTGTTCTGTTTACCTGACTGTAATAAAAACCAGGCTGGGTGTGCAAGCAGGAGAGTTCTACTTGACCCTTCAAAACGTAGCCTCGTCTCCTTCTTGGAGGGGATTGCTATATCACACTGGGGATTGCTATGCTTTGCATACTCCCTTGAGCTTTAACTACTGAACCCTTGTTCCTGATGTACTCTCCTTGGAGGAGAGGTCTTCCCCACATGATCCTGGATGCTGGAGATTCATACAGGGGAGAAGGAAGACGGCGCGGCTCCAGTTAAGCTACGGAGGTTATGGAGTCTGTGGTGGTTGTGATGTCCGGTGCGGTGCTTGTAGTCCTCGGCGCAAGCTAGGACGCGTCCATCAACGGAGGTACCCGGTCGGGGTGCCAGTAGATCCGTTACAATCACCCTCTGAGCAGACCGTTCAAACCAGGGGCCCCTTACACCTCCTGCACCTCCAATTCTAGAGTGAAGCCTAGAGTGAACCACTAAGGAGTATCTAACACTTTCAACCCCAGTGCCTGCACAGGGCTAAAGGCCTAGGAGCAGGGTGCAGAGAGCTGTTACACAACAAGCCAGCCCCCCAGGGGTCAAAGGAAAGCTCTAATCTATTGTATATGGTGATTTACAGTATTCCAGGATTATAAACCCAAAAGAAAATCCATTGTGGTTTGTTATCTCTACAATACATTCTTGCCAGAACTGTCTTTTATCAAACAAAGTGGCTAGGAAATACTACAAGAGCTGGAAGATTTCTTTGGGGTGGACGGCACAGCCTAGGGTGGCACGCCCAACATGTTTTGGACAAAGTTTTGAGCATAACAACTTGATAGAAATAGCTCACTTAATTTGTCTGCGCAGCTCCGACTAGTGGGCAAATTTCAGGCCTGCAAATTCAGAACTGCAACAATAAAACTACACCACACTGCCATCTGGAGGGCCTACAAAGTATTTACAGCTCTGTACAACATTGACTGAGAACTATAAGGCCTTCAAGTTAACCACTCTCTGCACCCCTCATCATTACCTGCTCCTCTCAGCTATCTCATGGGACAAGACTTTTTTCTCCCCACGCTTATTACCAGCCAAGCCTTCCTATCATAATGCCTGAATAGCACTATAAGTGTACCTGAAGGCCCCGGGCCCAATGGCTTCATATGACTAGACTGCAGACCTCTTGGACATGATCATTACCTAATAGATGAAAACTTAGTCTCTATACCTGAGGGTACCCGGCCTACTGGTGTGTTATGACTGGGAGGGGGGTTTAGCGGATATAATCCCTACTTGTTAACGGAAAGAAAGCCTATCCCTGTGCCTCCTGATTGTCAGCCAAGATAGTGTCCTCTCACATTTTCGTGCCTCAGCTTCACCCGTTACAAACAATATCTTCCTATCCATCATGGGGAAATATAGCAAGAAAACCCAGCAATCTAGAGGAATTAAGGATCACTTCCCAACGCAAGCCCCTCCACCTGCTCTATCTCCGCGCGCCAGATCACACTTCTTCAGACGGTTCGGACATCGAGGACGCCCCGGATTGCCCTCCACATGGGGACTTGACAGATGCGACACTGGCAAAATTAGATGCTCTCTTACAAGCTCGCCTATCCATGACGGTCAGGGAAATAAAGCAGGAAATCCAAGATTTGGGTCAACGCACCAACCACCTGGAAAATCTAACAGATCAAATCATTGAGTCACAATCTTCTGATAGGCAGGTGACTGACCCCCACACACTGCAAATTTCCACCCTTGAAGCCAAGCTAGAAGATCTGGAGAACCGCTTGAGACGATTCAATGTTTGCTTCCGCGGCATTCCTAAAGTGGTAACTAATCTTCTGCCGTACCTGCAAACGACTATTTAGTCCATCTTACAGACGCACCCAGAGTCAGCTTGGGAAATCGAGAGAGCTCACAGAGACTTGAGTGGCCCGCTCGAGACGATTCAATGTTTGCTTTCGCGGCATTCCTAAAGTGGTAACTAATCTTCTGCCGTACCTGCAAACGACTATTCAGTCCATCTTACAGACGCACCCAGAGTCAGGTTGGGAAATCGAGAGAGCTCACAGAGCCTTGAGTGGCCCCCCGAGCTCTGATCAACCGAAGGACGCTTTGGTCCGCTTTCTCCACCAGAATGCAAGAGACCTTCTTCTACAGGAAGCCAGAAAGGCCCCCTCCATCGTGGGTCAGATGGCTCCACTCCACAGATTTATGCAGATCTAGCACCATCTATGCTCTGGAAATGTAAACTCAATTGCAATCCTCATTCACAACAAAATGAAATATAGATGGGGCTTCCCATTCAGCCTTTCCTTTCAAGTGGGTTCATCGGCTTATACAGCTTTCTCACTGGAAGAATGTATGGCTTTCCTGGCTCAACTCCAATTAGCCCCAGATCCTGGATTGTCGGAACTTTCAAACCCTCTGGACCCCAGCTCGGTAGAACCTGCAAATGTGCCGCCTTCTCAACGCCCGTCTACGCAATCGGTGACAGCCTCGAAACCTAAGTGACCCCGGAGGCCTTCCCGAATAGAGGTTGTGACGAGATCAGTCTCGTCACTGCGAATTGGAGTAGTCTGGTTGCCCACATTCTTCCTTTTGACTATGGCCCATGTTGATTTCCCCCCTACAAAGACATGGAAGCCATGCTTCATTTGGTCAGAAAGGACTATGATCTAACTTTTTAACCACTGGACCAATGTATATGATTTGGACATATGTTTGTATTTGGAGTATGTTGATTCTGAAAATGTACGTTTTATGTGAATGTGATGCATACTTTTAAAGTTATGAATAATGTGGAAAAATGTGTTACCGATTCTGACCACCCCCATCTATGAGTCACTAAGGCCAGATGGTTGAGATCAAAGGTTATCTACATGCACAGCAGGGGAGATAGCTTAACAAAGGGAGCTCCAGACATACAGGCTCCATAACCCCATGGGGTTTCTCAGCTTTCTTAGCAGGGGCACAGGATAGAGCAAAGGCATGTTTCCCCTCTGGTGGTCAGAAGCCAAATGACTCTATTAGCCACACCTAGTGGGCGGACCTGGGAGGAGTCTCATATTTCCCACGGTGTGACACTATGTGATTGGCCAGAGGCCATTAGGGGCTGACCTCAGGTAGCCCCTCCCTCTACTGTGTATGTGAAAATGGTTTTAATATGTTTTTGTAATTAATAAAGAAGAGAGTTCACTGCTTGACCCTCAAACACAGAGCTTATGTCTCGTTCTTGGGGGGATTCATGGTATGCTGTTACAGACTGCCATCTTGGGGTGCTTTTCCTGTTCAGCTGCTAGCAGCTATTCGTGAGGTTCCAGTTCAAGGCTTGGAGTATATTCCCCTTGGATCCAGTTTGGGGGAATGGGTGTCCTGCAGTAGCTGTCCCTATATCACTGGAGGGGCAGATCGGCTAAAACGGCCTTGGCACCCCCCTTATATGTGTGGGGGTACCGTAACAGAGGTCACATCAAACATTTCTACGCTTCTTTCTAAACCCTTGCTGGACATACCTAGTAACCCGGTTTTGCGTCCCTCACCCACGAAAATCTGATTTTGGATCACTTTTCCTGATACTCACCAATGACTATTTAAGACTTGCAATCCAGAGTCATTACTCTAGGCTTGCATCTCCCAGTGGGATATGCTAAACTCCTACATACTTACCAGGGTGACTTTGGAACGTTAGATTGCTTGGTTCTCTTACCCAAGCCAAGTCGATTCTCCCCTGGACCAGGTTTAGTATGCCCCCTATGTTTATTGTCCCTAGGAGCTGGATCCTAAACTGCATCCACTATATGCCTGAAAAAGGGCTTTTACCCCCTTCCCATTCTCCTGTACAAAGCAACATTAAGCCCATTTGGATCTTTCCATATAATTTAAACCCGTTGTGGATACACTAACCTTCCCAGAAAGGGCCCTGTCCTAGTCTCCACTCACCCCTGCCCCCCCTCCCCCGTCACTGGGCTGGCCTAGACCGGGGTCCCTCAGGCCCCTCAAATTAAATCCAATCTTAGACCCAATAACCCTCCTACCCAGCAGTCTGCAACTACTGGCCAGGCCCCTTCAGGTCCATTAATTTAACCTTAATACACGCTTGGACCTATACTTTGCCCCACCTCACTGGTAGGGAGTCCAAGGTTGAGGAGATCCCCTCCTTGCCCTCGGCACTTTGTGTGCCTTAAATTATTTAGTGAGGATTTACCTCCATTATACTGTTGTTGTTTTTTATATTGTTTGATAAAATGTTGATTTTTTGGATATTTTCTCAATGTTTTAAACTGTTCTTTTTGTCTCGTTTCTCCCCTGCATCCTGGGCTGTCTGGCTCCGGTCCTTCGCTCCTCCTGCGCCTCTGGTCCTCGGCCGCCATGAACTTAGCGGCGGTCTCAACATCTTCCTGAGCTTTCATTACGCCCACAGGAACAATGACTGACACTTCCTTCACCTTCCTCACTCACAATGTTAAAAGGGTTTAACTCCCCATTCAAAAGGCGTAAAGCGTTTATCTCATATAAATCACTCCGACCCTCAGTAATATTTATGCAGGAAACTCATTTTGCTAAAGGAAAAGCCCCCTCTTACACAAATCATACCCCTACTTCATAACCTCAACTTGTCTCACTAAGAAGGCAGGTGTGGCTATACTACTCCATGAAGACTTCCCTTTCACCGTGGAGAGTAAAAAAATTGACCCAGAGGGCAACTACATTTTACTAACAGGATCCCTTCTGAATAATAGGATCTCTGTTATAGCTCTGTACTCCCCCACTGCTAATGGATTCATCTTTGTCGGATGGCTTAGTTGCCTCTGAAATACGCCCCTGTCCCTGGTCCGACCACTCTGTGGTCCACATGTCCCTTGATTTGGGCATTGTATACAAACCCCCTTATACATGGAAGCTTAATGACATGCTCTTCTCCAACCAAACCTTTCAGGACCAGGTTGCCTCGGATCTCAGCCAATACTTCTTAGATAACTTGACCCCAGGCGCGGACATAGGGTGGGTTTGGGAAGCACACAAAGCCTTTATTAGGGGCTCTTACATTAAACTATCGTCTGCACACAAGAGACAACAGAGAAAAAGGGAAGTTGAGATCAGAGCATCACTTTTAGCTTTAGAAAAATCTAATCAGACCAATCCCTCAACCCAATGCCGTAAACAAATAGACCTATTACGAGCAGAATTGGATTTAATACTTTCAGCGCAAACTGAAAAAGCATTGAGATGGAGAGGCCATACATTTTACACAAAAGCTAACAAACCGGGTTCTCTACTTGCTAGAAAATTAAAAGGGAAGCTAGCCCACTCCAAAATTTTCAAGATCAAAAGCCCCTCTGGGAACATCACTTATAGCCCAAATGAGATTAAAGAAACCTTTACCACCTTTTTTCTAAAGCTCTATTCTTCCACGCAGAAGCAACATGCTAATCAAGTCTCCACCTTTCTTGAGTCCTACGATCTTCCACATATTTTGGCTCAAGAGAGAGAGGGTCTGAACTCTTTAATCACGGTGGAGGAAGTTTTAGAGACAATTAAAAAACTGAAATTTGGGAAAGCCCCAGGTCAGGACGGATTTTCTAACTTGTACTACAAAAAATATGCAGAAATTTTGGCTCCTCACTTGGTGACCTTATTTAATGCGATCTTAGACGGCCACAACATTCCACCTGAATTGAACCAAGCGGACATGGTCTTCTTTCCAAAGGAGGGCCAAGACCCACTGGAGGTAAAAAAATTACAGGCCTATATCGCTACTAAATGGGGATGTCAAAATACTTGTTAAATTGATGGCCGATAGTATTTCTAATTTTCTGCCCTCACTAATTCATAAGGATCAAGTGGGTTTCATCCCCTTTAGGCAAGCGGGGGATAATATTAGACGGATTCTGGATACCATGCACTGGGCGGGTAAGCACAGTACCCCCTTATGCCTTCTAGCCCTGTATATGGAGAAGGCATTTGACTCTCTAGAATGGCCCTATTTAAGAGCAGTATTGTCGGAATTTGGCCTTACTGCCCTCTATCCCCTTTACTCTTTGCTCTAGCCTTTGAACCCTTAGCTCAGGCTATTAGATCAAACGTAGACATAAAAAAAAATATATGATATAAAGTGATGATGGCATAAATATAGGGCATCATCACTTTAAGTGTGCCTTATTCGCAGATGATGTCCTACGTACATTGACAGATCTCTGCACTTCCGTCCCTGCCCTCTTTTACTTACTGGGAACATTCAGTAAAATCTCTGGGCTCCACATAAATGTAGATAAAACAGAAGTTCTAAATATTTCCTTACCCCCCTCAGACTTAACCTTTTTGCAACAGCACTTTAATTTTAACTGGCCCTCTAAACATATTAAATACCTGGGTGTGAATCTCACCCGTAACACTGCCCATCTTCATAAGTCCAACTATACAGCCTTCTACAAAACATTCACCCAAAATCTACTGACATTGCCTTGAACTACACTGACTTAGACAAACTACAACAACAATTTTTTTAATTCATATGGCAGAATAAATCCCATTGTATCTCTAAATCAACTATGTTCATCCATAAATCAAAAGGAGGTCTCTCCTGCCCCAATTTGAAATTATATTTTAAAGCGGCACAACTGGCCTTTATTCCAATTGCGCACTCCCCTACTCACCAACCTCTTTGGATATTTATGGAGAACTTTATGATGGCCCCATATACGTGGGATTCCATCCCATGGATCCCAAACCCACCGACATGCTTGGGTAAATTGGACAGTCTGTATATAAAGCATTCCTTAAATATTTGGTCATGGGCTGGCCGCAAATTTCAGCTGATCCCAAGGTACCCCACTCCTACTCCCATAATACCCAATCCCAGATTCCTGGATACTCTTCCTGCAGCCTCTTTATTATGGTGGAAATCCCATAACCTACTGAATGTGAATTCCTGGTATCGAGATAATATTACCCTAACATACAATCAACTAAAAGAAGAATTCAATATTCACATTCAGGAACATTATACTTTTTGTAGATCTAAATACTTTCTATCCACGTTAGAACATACACTAGGTAAACCGAGTTCAAATTGGTTTACTAGGTCTGCTCCTCTTACAAAGAGTATTGTGGGTATCCTGTATGATACTTTTAATTCCCCTCCCGCCACCCCCTTCCAAAATATATGTAAAGATGGGAAGAAGACTTAAATTGCAAGTGGGATATGGAGACTTGACAGAACTCTTGGCAAAGCCTAACCAGGGGATCTTTGAGCAGTAATATTCTGGAGACCTCTATTAAGGTTCTTCATAGGATATATATCACCGCGGACAAACTATTTAAATGGAAACGCTCCCCCAATCCTAACTGCTTTAGAGCTTGTCAGATTTCTGGAACCTTTTTCCACACTTGGTGGTCATGTCCCTTGGTTCAGTCTCTTTGGAACAAGGTTTTCCATTTAGCCTCAACCATATTTGGCACACTTGTTATGGCTAAGGCGGGCATAGGCCTGCTAGGGCACGTTGTCCCCTCACTATCAAAATAGACTCCTTCAGTACTTAATGCTAGCAACAAAGAGTCATATAGCCAGACAGTGGAAATCTCCCACTCTTACTTTACAATCAGTCATCAACAAGATGAACTACATTGCAATAAATGAAAGGCTGACCCATGTACTGGAGGGCTGTATGCCTATTTTTCTCCAGATATGGAATCCCTGGATTCATTCCACCTATAACCCCCCTATCACGTGAAGTCTTTTGAATTAACATTGTGCTATCTTTTGTTAATACTTACATTGGAGCTGCGGACCCGGGACTGGAGGAAGTGGGACGGGCGGCGGATCCGAGCTGGTACCCAACAGGACTTATACTTCAATACCCTTGAGACAAAAATCTGTTTGTGAATTTGAACTTCTTGTGCAGTCAACAGTGCTTTTTATTTTTCTTGTTTATTATACTGTTTTAGCTCATTTAGAGTTATATTGTGTCTATACAACATAGTTTGTTTTTTTGTTATTCTTTTCTGTTTGTTTCTTAGCTAGGCTCTGGATGTTTGCTCTGCTAGACGGAGCCTACCAAACTGTTCTATTTTAGGTAAACTTTTTCCTTAGAAAATTGGAAAAATGTAGGTAACGTGGCTACCCTTCAACCTTCCCACAAGTGGGGATAGATCTTTTTGGTTAACTTTATTTTGACTATTATATGGTATTTTCTTATGGTGTAATGTAATTTTAACCCTTTCTTCTTTCTTTTTCCCCTTAATTGGGTATGATTGTATGTTAATAATGACAAACTGCTACTTGGCTTCTATGTTATCCTCCGGTTTATTTGGTTACCTAATAAAAACTTTTGGAAAAAAACAAACATATTTTAGGGTTAGTCTTACTCTCTTACATATAACTTGTCATTTTCTATGTTAGCCAGTCTAATAGCCCTTTCCTTGGTGATTTCCTTGTACTCCTGTAAAGCCGTCTCTGTCCCCTCTTGTTTGTATAATGTAAATGTCTGTTTTTTACTCCGTATCTTGATCTTTAAATCATTGTTAAGCCACATGGGTTGTGATTTACTCCTTTACTTTTATTCCCACTTGGTATATGCCGATGTGTATGTATATTTAGTAAGGATTTAAATGTTGTCCACTTGTGGTCAGTATTTTTACCCATCATGCCTCTGTCCCAGTCTAGACTTTGTATTGCTGCCCTTAGACCGTTAAAATCTGCCCTTTTAAAATTAAGAGTTTTTGTTGGCCCCTTAATGTTATGTTTTTTTACTTCAATCTCAAATGAGACTGTGTTGTGATCACCGTTTCCCAAAGGTTGCCCTATTCCAACATTTGATACAATATCAATATTATTTGTGATGACTAAATCCAAGATGGCGTCATTTCTAGTAGGTTCTTGTATAACCTGGGCCAGATAATGATCCCTGAGTGTACTCAAGAACCTGCTCCCCTTAGCTGAACTGCTGGTCTCATTTATCCAGTTTATTTCAGGGTAATTATAATCTCCCATTATTAGGACTTGCCCATGCTTAGCTGCATTTCCAATCTGTAACAATAATTGTATTTCCTCACTTTCAGCTATATTTTGGGGTTTATAGCATACTCCTAATATGCTTTTAGAATTTGCTGCTCCGTTATTTAACTCTACCCACAAACATTCAACTTTATCGCTTTATCAAAAGCCTTTGCAAAATCCAAAAAGACTACACCCCCTGAGTTGCCTTGATCCAGGTTCCTACTAACCTCCTCATAGAAATTAATTCGATTTCTTTGACATGACCTATTCCTTTTATAAATCCATGTTGACTCCTACTAACCCTTCTAAAAGCTTCCCCACTACAGAAGTGAGGCTCACTGGTCTATAATTCCCCGGATTTGCTCTTGCTCCCTTTTTAATTACAGGTATCACATCTGCTTTTCTCCAGTCATCTGGTAGAGACCCTGTTGAGCGAATCTTGAAAACTTAAGTATAATGGTTTGGCTATTACAGAACCCAGTTCCCTCAGGACCCTTGGATGTATTCCATCAGGACCCGGGGCATTATTAACATTTATTTTTTCCAACCTCTTTTGGATTTATTCCTGCGTTAACCAATTATTTGGCAAAGGTAGTGTAGCCCCATTATGTTGCCGTGTCCCAACCACTGGTACCTCCCTTGTGTATACTGAAGAAAAGAACCTATTTAGCTCATCTGCCTTTTCCTGGTCACTAATTATCAGACTGTGTCACATTGTAATGTTCCTATAGCTTCCTTCCTCGCCTTCTTCCCATTAATATACTTATAAAATATTTTAGGGTTAGTCTTACTCTCTTTTGCAATTAATTTTTTCATTTTCTATTTTAGCCAGTCTAATAGCCCTTTTGCTAATAATTCTAACTCTCCTATTTTTTCCTTGCAAGCTTCTGGCATTAGCAAGCATACACTTTATGTTATGAGTCTGTAGTTCTGAAGTGCCTGCCACTGTACTTGAATTACTTAGTACTACCTCCTTATTGACTATACTACCCCTCCCCCATCTCCTCCCCTATGAGTTGTTAATTCATCCCTCATACCCTCTACACTTTCTACCCCATTACTTATATCTAGTCCCTCCCCCCACCTACTAGTTTAAAAACTCCTCCAGCCTTTCTACCATACTATTACCTAGCACAAAAGCTCCTTCATCATTAAGGTGCAATCCATCCCTACTGTAGAGATTGCACCAAAGTGAGAAGTGCACCACATCTTTAGCCACGCATTAACCTCCCTAAGCTTCTTCTGCCTCCTTGGGCTAGCACGCGGCACTGGTAGTATCTCAGAAAATACTACATTGGGGGGTCCTTGCCTTCAGCTTATTACCTAGTTCTCTAAAATCATTCTTTAGGACACTCAATCTGTGACGAAGTGCCCTTCGCCACTTTGTCTTGGAGAGGACTTATTGCCAGTCTCCTGCCCTGCGACTATGGCCCTGGTACATATTGCCCTTTAAACACAGTATTCGGCCATACCAGAGGGTATGTCACTCATTCTGGCCCTTTACATACAGGGGGGTCATTCGGTACTTGCCCTGTGTGAGCGGTGATACCACAGAAAGCTATGCCATGGAGCCCATTCATATAATGAAAGACTATGGGAAAGACTTTAGCTACATGGCAATTGAACTGTGTGAATAGGATCTGAGCGCTATTCGGTAGTTTTGTGCGCTCAGATCCCAGCTATCTGGGGATATGAGAAATGTCTGTGTGTTATGTGTAAAAGGTGACTTTATGTATTTTAAAGTGATTTATGTCTTTTTGCAACCATGTGCTCAATGGAGTCTGCCTCTATCCCTGGATAATTGGATTACTTTCCCCATTGTCTTCAGTACAGAGGCCTCTGTAAAACCTGTTTGAGCCAGCATGGCCCAAAAGATACTTTTACTAACGTTTGAACCCCTGGTCTGATTCATGTCATTTAAAAAAAAAAAAATTTATTGCAGGAATACAAAGTGCAAACAGTTGTACAATATTGAGCGTAATAAAACAATACCCCAACATCAATTGTGAAATCTCATCCTTGTATCCTGCCTCCTCCTTTTTTCCGTATTTACCTCCGTGCTATTATCGGTGAACCAATGTATAGAATTATAATGGACCTTTCTTGGTTATGTAAACATGTATCCCTAAACTTATCCGTTACCTATACTATTCTTTGGTTATTAAGTTGTTATCTCCTAATACTTTCCGTTATTAACCTGTGACTTAGAGGATCATAAAGATATTATAAAAAAGCCCTAATTTTATCCATTGGCTGACTCATGTACCTCTAGAGGGATATAATATGATTATCTGCGTTTGTTAGTCTTTCAGTATCTTCCTTCCATTCAATTCCCCCCCGTTATCTTTTCTTATATATTCAGGAAGAGTTGCTTACAAACTTTTACAAATGTTAACCTAACTAATTAAACTAAAACATTCTATCTGACACATCTATGTCAAGCCTTCCTCTTTGGAAAACATTTCTCTATCTCGATCTTGTTATTGATCTAACCTAACATACCTGTCTGTCTTCTTCCATATCGGTGCAGATCCTCTCCCGGTATCTCCTCTCCGGCCCCCAGCCCCCTCTGTATCCTGTCAACAAGGTGAGGGTGCCCTTCCCTCCTCCTCCCCCTTCATTGGAGTAGAGGGATTCTAATATCAGTGTATCCTATCCAGGGACCCCATATTTCTAAATACTTAGGGATTGAATCCGCCATTGAGTGGGAAATCCTTTCATTAACCGCTAAGTAGTGAATCTTAGCTCGAACTGCCCCTATCTCAAGTGTCTTTTTCCTCCAGTTCCTGGCAATATGTGATTTCGTCGCTAAAAAGATAAATTGTAGGAGTCTGTTGTGGGGGGCAGAAAGAGAGGCCACCGGAATCCCCAGTAGACTAGATTCTGGGGTAACTTCAATATGGTGTCCAAAGATACTAGCCACTAAGTCACCCACTGCCGTCCACAACTGCTGAACCTTTGGGCAGCTCCACCAAGTATGGTGAAAGGAGCCCAGCTCTGAGCACCCCCTAAAGCATTTCGGACTTTCCGTCTTACTCCATTTAGCTAGTCGATCTGGGGTAATATACGCCCGATGAAGGACTTTAATTGATGTCTCTAATACACTATAGTTTAGTGACCCCCTCATGAGATTGGCCAAGGAAGTCTCCCATGTCTCAATCTCCCAGTTCTTGGCTATATCCTTTTCCCATTCCCTCATGTATTTTTCTTTGGCTAATGATTTTGGGGTATTGAAGACCTCGTATAATTCCCTTATCACTCCTCTTTTAAGGGGGGCTTTTTCACATATTCTAGAGAACCCATTCCGGGAGGGGACCCCTGAACTCCTAAGTAGTTTATCTACAAAGTATCTCAATCTGCAAAAGTTATAGTGCTCATAAAGGGGGATGTCATATTCGTCTCTCATAGTTTCGAATGTTAATACCCGACCATCTCTCATCCAGTTTCCCAATCTATCAAGTTTGTTATTCTTCCACCATTGCCGAGAGACCTGTGAGATACCTGCCGGAGCTAGTGGATGCGTAAGTATAGGCGTTAAGTGGGATATCCGGGGTAGGAGGTCTGTATGATTGAAGGCCCAGATAATATTAGCCGCGGAGTTCCTTATTATAGGATTGGCAGATTTCTTAATCTCTGTTGGGAGTGGGTGAATCCAGACCACCGTGTCCCATGTATAGGGCATCATGTCTTGGCTTTCAACAAACATCCATGCCGGATGGGCTTCGGGTAAGTGGGCCTGGGGAATAAAAGCTAATTGAGCTGCTCGATAATAAAGTTTTAAATTGGGACATGCCAACCCCCCTCTGGATTTATGTTTGTACATGTTATTTCTCGCAATCCTGGAGGGACCCCCACCCCAGATAAAACGGAACACCCTGCTTTGGAAGTTTGAGAGGTCTTTCATATGCATCTGGATCGGTAAAGATCTAAATAAATATAGCAGTCTAGGTAAAATGTTCATTTTGACCGAACTAATCCTACCGAGCCAGGAGATGTTATATTTGCCCCATTTTATCATCTCCTCTTGGAGTAAACGGAACATTGGCCGGTAGTTAGCTTTATATAGATCTTGTACTTTAGCTGTCAACCAAATTCCTAGGTATTTAATCCCCTTCCCCGCCCATTTAAATTTAAACCTCCGTGTGAGGGAATCTTTCTCCGGGAGCGGTATATCTAGGGCCAAGGCTTCAGTTTTTTCTACATTAATTTTCAATCCTGAAAGCATCCCGAAGTGTTCAATTTTTGCATCAGGGGTGGTACCGACGTTGATGGCTCCGAAATGGAGCATAGTAAGTCGTCCGCAAATAGTGGCACCTTGAAATTATGTGACCCCACTTGGATACCCTTTATCTCTGGGGAGGCTCTAATCCATTGGGCCAGGGGCCCGACTGCCAACGCAAATAGGAGCGGTGACAATGGGCACCCCTGTCTCGTCCCCCTCTGGATGCTGAGCGCTGGCCTCCCCCCACCCGGGAGTCTTAAATTTGCCCTAGGATCTTTGTAATAAGTCCGAATTAGATTTAAAAACTTCCCTGAAAACCCGAATTTGTTTAGCGTAGCCATGAGAAAAGGCCATTCCAGGGAGTCAAAGGCCTTCTCTACATCCAGAGAGAGCAGGCAGGCCGGAGTGTTACTTAATTTAGAATGGTGGACTAAATTCAGAATTTTCCTGATATTGTCCCCTGCTTGTCGCCCTGGGATAAATCCCACCTGGTCTTTGTGAACCAAGGAGGGGAGAAACCCAGCTATCCTATCCGCCATGATTTTGGCCAGAAACTTTATGTCGCTGTTAAGGAGTGAAATTGGTCTGTAATTCTTGGCTTTTAACGGGTCCCTCCCCTCCTTGGGAAACAATACCAGGTCAGCTTTGTTGAGTTCTGGGGGGATTGGTCGTCCCTCCAGTATTGTATTGTATAATGTGGTCAAGTATGGGGCTAAAGTGCTGACAAATTTCTTATAATATGTGTTTGTAAAGCCATCTGGGCCTGGGGCTTTGCCTAATTTTGATTCTAGAATAACTTTGCTCACTTCCTCCTGGGAGATTGCTTTATTCAATGAAGTAACATTCTCCTCCGTTAGTTTAGGTAGATCCAGGGAGGATAAAAGTGATTGTGTTTCCCCCTGAGCTGGGGAGTTCGAGGCTTTATATAGCTTGCTATAATACGCCTGAAAGATGTCCTGAATTTTTGTGTGGTTGGAGGTCACTAGCCCTTGGGGCGAATTAATTTTGCAGATCCTAGATTGGTTTTGCTTTGATTTTAATTTATTGGCTAGGAAAGTGTCAGGCTTGTTTGCTTTGCTATAAAACTTGTGATGTGTGATTCTAAGCGCTCTCTCCGTTCTCTCTGACAGAATCATATCCAGTTCCGCTCTGGTTTTCTCAATCTGGGACCTATCCCCCATAGAATTATCTTGCTGCATTGCCCTTTCCAATCTCATTAATTCTTTATATAATGCGTCCTCTCGGGCCCTGTTTTGCTTTTTATGTTCAGCAGATATGTTCATGCAGACCCCTCTAATATATGCTTTGTGGGCCACCCACACCCAGCCTATTCCTACATCTTTAGTATTTTCCCCAAAATATATCTCAAGTTCTTGCTGGATCTTATTTTTGGATTGAGGAAATGCTAGCAGCGTATCATTGATGCGCCATGTCGGGGGGGGGGAGTATGCTGTGCCAAAGTCTAGGGCAATTTTGACTATTGAGTGATCCGACCAGGTACACGGAATAATCTCCGCTTCCTTTGTCTGATCCAAGAGTGAAGCATCAATGATGATATAGTCCATTCTTGAGTATGAATTATGAGGGGCTGAGTAGAAAGAGTACTCCCTGTCCCTAGGATGAAGGTCCCTCCAGGAATCTACCAGGTTCAGGTTCGCTAGCTGTGTTTTAAGTTGTTTTAGCTTACTGGGGAAGTGGGGCCCCACTCTCCCCTTAGACCTGTCTAATCCGGGATCCAACGCTAAATTTAGGTCCACTCCCAGAATAATTCTACCAAAGTCCCCTTTCTCCAGTACCATAAGTAGTTTCCGGACCGTGTTATAAGGGTTCGTAGGTGGGGCATATAGCGCAATTAAAGACACTGTCGAGTCGAGTATTTTCCCGGTCAGAATCAGGTAGTGACCCTCGGGATCTGATTTTTTACTCTGGAGTATAAACGGAAAGTCCTTGTGTAAGAGAATTGCTACCCCCTCCCTCTTGGCTAACATACCCGTTGTATAGAAGTGTGGGTATTGTTTGTGGAGAAATTTAGGGGGTTTGTCACGCATGAAGTGTGTCTCCTGTAGAAAGATTACTGAGGGGCGATGCTCCCTGTATGTAAGAAAGGCTTTACGTCGTTTATGAGGGGAGTTAAATCCCTTCACATTATGGGACAGTATCTTAGATTCATGTCATTTTTTAATATGTTGTTCCACAATTTATGTTGTTCATAAAAATGTAAGTTTTATTTATGTACTATGTAAAATCATAAAGTTATAAAAATGTATAAAAATGTGTAAGTTTTAGCTGGGAGATAATTGAGTAGATACAGTAAGAAACTCAATTATCTCCCAAGCAGAGGGGAGGGAAACTGTGGGCGTTACTATTATGTTATTGGTTGTTTTAAACCTCCCCGTGGTGTGTTCTGTTTGTACCTGACTGTAATAAAAACCAGGCTGGGTGTGCCAGGACCTGAGTTCTACTTGACCCTTCAAAACGTAGCCTCGTCTCGTTCTTGGAGGGAATTGCTATATCACACTGGGGATTGCTATGCGCTGCATACTCCCTTGAGCTTTAACTACTGAACTCTTGTTTCTGATGTACTCTCCTTGGAGGAGAGGTCTTCCCCACACGGTCCTGGATGCTGGAGATTCATACAGGGTGGAAGGAAGACGGCGCGGCTCCAGTTAAGCTACGGCAGTTGTGGAGTCTGTGGTGGTTGTGGTGTCCGGTGCGGTGCTTGTAGTCCTCGACGCAAGCTAGGACGTGTCCATCAACGGAGGTAACCAGTCGGGGCGCCAGGTGATCCGTTACACCATCTTCCACTAACTTTGTCATTGGTACCAATATGTACCAAGACCGCCGGTTCATTTCCAGCCCCTCCCAATAATTTGTCTACCCGTTACACAACATCCCGAACCCAAGCACCCGGGAGACAGAAAACTGTTTGATTGCTGGGATCTGGGTGACAAATCACCCTGTCTACCTTCCTAATAATAGAGTCCCCTACCACCAAAATCTGTCTGTTGCTCTGCCTATTCTGCCCTCCCTCTACTCCAGTAGAACTGTTCTCCCGGCTGTTAGAGGGAACATTTCTATCTGGCATTGCCATTCCTGAATGGACATCCCCAACAGTTTCACTCAATCTGGTAAATCTGTTGGTGTTTGCCAACTCAGAACTGGCCTGCCTCCTCCTGTTCCCCCTTACTTCCCCTTCTAACTGTAACCCAGCTACCTCCCTGGACATCCTCACTAGCCCCAGCTCAACCCTCCATGCTAGGCCCATCTAAACTGTGCTCCCTTTCCAGTGCAATATCACTAAGTGCTGCAATTCTCTGCTCTAGTTCTCCAATTTGAGCTTCCAGAGAGGCCACATGGTCACACCTGCCACAGAGGTATGGACCCTGGATCATCTGTTCCAGTAGTGCATACATATGACAGGATGTACACTGAGTGAGGTTGCCACTGGACTGACTCATAATTATTATTATTGTCTGTCACAACCTACTATGATGATGGGATCTAGAGTATCCTAGTACTCTTATTCCCAGTAGGTTTAGACCTAAGTTTGGGTGACTCTAGACCTATGGACAGTCTTTGTCGGTACAAAGGCATAAGTCCCAGCTGCTGTGGTAGTGTACCTGGGAGCACCTTGGTAGGGAGTCAGAATGAGCTCCTCTACAAGCATATGCCTCTGGGTCAATAATACATGCTTAGTCAAAGTATGAAAATTAAGAACACTTTATTTTGGAAACACACAGTATTTAAACAACTCACAAAACCAGTACAGGGAGTGGCTACCCCCTTGTCCAACCCTCATCTTCCTCTTGGCCAATGGGGTAATCTCCAGAGTAACTTGATTACCTCTGGCCAATGGACTAGAGGTAAGCTCTGGGAACTTCCAGACCCCTCCCATGGGCCGCCCATTAGGTGTGGCTACCTAATTCACTTGGTCTCTGGTTCTCAAGGGAGAAACACCTATTTGCTCCTGTACTATGACCCTGATATTGGGCTGAAGACCCCATGGGGTTAAGGTGCCTCAATGTCTGTAGAGACCCCTTTGTTCTGGCCTTGCTATCACTTCAAGTGTTTACTTTAGATGATAGCTGGAAGGCAGATAGGTGATCTACTCAGGTTACTATCTGTATCAGAACCAATATGGATGACTGCACACAACTTGGCTCCCACATTACAATACAATAGTTTTACAGCTATTACCACTACAACATTTTATGACCCACATGTTATGAGTTGAGGCAGTACTTCCCACGTCAGTCCACTTAATGCGTTATGACGACTTTATTAGTGGTGACGTGGTAAACTGCCTCTTCTCTGAATGCATAACAATAACAGTGGGACTGAATATATAACATTATAACAGTGGCTCTGGGAGCCCAAAACCTTCTGTTCAATAACACGTGGCAGATAACAGTTTCAATCCAAGATGGCCCCTGGCTGATTCATGACAACACCTTCCCCAAGCGTGGCAGGGAACATCCCTGATTTTCCCAGCTACGCTGATAGTCATGAGTGTGCTGGTTTGGCCAGGCCATCTGTATGCTATGCCAGTTCCAGTCCATTCGCACACAGTCCCAAGGGGTGGCGTCAAAGCCTCCCCCAGTGCGTGGTCTTGCCCTGACTGTACAGAGGAAATTGCTCTTCCCATGCAACCCCCACCCAAATAGTCCAGGATCCCATCTCTCTCTTCTTGGCAGCAGCATGGAAGTCACTGGGGACACAGTGGGTTGCACCCATACCCCCTTCTGAGGCAAAATAGTATCTTGGGGAGCCCCACAAAACAACTTCTGTCTCAGGGCAACCCCTTTCCCCTCAGCCAGTCCCCACAGCTGGATGCTCCTTTCCTGCTGCCTCCTGAGCATCTGTAGCTTTGGACAGCTCCTCCTGGTTGTCCTCTATTGCCCTTGGTGGAGCAACTGTGCTCTGGCTCTCTGATGCAGGCTGGGGAATCTCGCAATGCCCACCCAGCCGGTTCTTTGGGGCCCTCAGCTGACCCTCTTCTTCTATGGCCTTTTGATTGGTACCCTTATCCCAGTCCTCCAGATTTAACTAGGCCTTTGGAGCGGTGTCTGTTCCAGTGGGCCTCTGAACATTGGTTATCCAGGGTATCTCCTCACTTGGTTCACCCTCTACTATGGTGCCACACTGCACCCACGGCTCCTTTGCCAAGGCTGGCAAGCTTGCTGCCCCTGGCACTCTTGGTGCCCCTGGCACTCTTGGTGCCCCTGGCTCACTTGGTGCCCCTGGCTCACTTGGTGCCTCTGGCTCTCTTGGTGCCCCTGACTCTCTTGGTGCCCCTGGCACTCTTGCTGTGTGAGGCCTGGTTCCTTGTAGCTAAGAACCAGTTCCTTTCCCTCCCCACAGTCCATTACATAGCCCTCCTGGGCTCTGTGCTTCACTAGCACCTTTTGTAGAGACTCTCCTGGGGTGTCAGGGTACAGATTTTGGTTATCTGTTGTAGGCTGGGGAATCTTATCCTTCACACCCAACCTGACCTCTACGACCTTGTCCCCAGAGTGCATTACATAGCCCTCCCCACAGTCTCTTGGGTGGCTATCCTGAGCCCCTGGCTCCATTAGCAGTTCTGGCCCATCCACATTACCTAGAACTTTGGAGGGCAGACTTAATTCGTCTGGCCCTACCTGTTTAGCAGTTACTGGGGTTTCTGCCAGGATTTGTGCTGGAAGGTAGTCCCCAGGTGAGGCTCTATCCACATCTGGCACCTCAGGCGTAACCAGTTTGGAGAAACTGTGCTCAGCTAGTCCTTCCTCTGGGACTAAGCCTCTTGGGGTATCAGGGGACAAACATTGCTTATCTGACCCCACCCAGGGCACATTCCCCTGGGTCTCTGGCTCCTGAAGCTGGTGATTTGGTCCCAAGCTGACTTTATAATCCCTGCTAGGCTCTGACACAGTTACTGCATTTTCTAGGGGAAAATATTCTCTATCTCTACAATTTTCTCCCCAGACCCCTTGAGCACCATCGCTCTGGTACATACCCTTTGTGTTGTATAGATCTGGTGAGCAGATAGCCTGACTTAGTTCCTCCCATCTGGATAGGCAAAATTTGTCCCCGAATATTTCATCCCACAATTCAAAATATTCCTCTTCCAGCTGCAGTTCCTGCTCAACCAGGTGTGCCATCAAATTAGCCTCCATGGACCATGGTCCCAGTCCCAGATTATGACAGCGTTCCACAAACAGGTTATTGTGCCTCTTAAATGTCCCTATGCCCCCTTCAGGATCACCATACACAATGTCTTGGAGGCCAGAATCTATCTCCAAGCGGAAATCAAACTCCTCTCCAAGGCCACCAACTATTCTGGCGTGAAAAACATGATATTGGTTCTCCAAGGCAACCTCTTTTCTCACTAGTACTTCCAGCCAGCCCATTAGCTCATTGTCCTGCCACCGGTTCAGAATCGCCATCCATTTCTCTAGACGCAGTGTCTCTCTGTAGCCAAGTCTTTGTTGAGCTGGAGCTCTCGTTCCATTGTGCTCCTGCCAGATCCTCTGGCAATGCTGATCTAGTAAGTTGGACACCTCTTGTGCGGTCATCTTACTGGGGTATAAGTGCCTGGCTGCTTCATACCGCCTTGTTGCCTCAGTTATGATGTCCGTCTGTTCCATTCCTGGTCCTTGTAGAGTCGTCCCACCACTGCCAGGCAATTGTCACAACCTACTATGATGATGGGATCTAGAGTATCTTAGTTCTCTTATTCCCAGTAGGTTTAGACCTAAGTTTGGGTGACTCTAGACCTATGGACAGTCTTTGTCGGTACAAAGGCATAAGTCCCAGCTTGCTTTGGTAGTGTACCTGGGAGCACCTTGGTAGGGAGTCAGAATGAGCTCCTCTACAAGCATATGCCTCTGGGTCATGATTCATGACATTGTCTACAAAATTTCAGTGGGAAAAACCAAGAATATAAAATAATATATTTGTATAAAGTTTTCCTCCTTTGCACTATAAATCTGCCCTCCCTTTTCTTTGAAGTCCCTCCTTTTATTTAAACTCCTACACTTTTACTAGAATTGCACTTGAAAGTGAACATGTTCGCAAGCTCACAAGTTCGCCCCTTCTCGTGTTTATATTAACTTCTGCCTTCTCACCTGGGCACAATTAGTGCACTCTGCAATTTATCAGCCTTCACTTGTAAGGTAAAGACACTAACACTTGCATGAACAACGCAAGGCATGCGGGACTTTGAAAATAAAACCAACGGAAAGATTCAGCAGACACACAAAGGAGAAACACACAGGGAAGGGACAGGTGGGAGATGCTGGAAAGAGACACATGGCATTCCCAAGCACAACAATTTAAGGTTAATGAACCCTGCAATGAGCGGCCAGTACAGCAGGAGGAGGAAAGGTTTGCGATGAGCGCTGAAGGTGATCATTGCAAAGCAGAAAAGTTGAAGTACACAAGGGGAGAGGCTCGCAATGAGCACCAAAGGCGCTCATTGCAAGCCATGCGATGAGCGCCAAAGGCACTCAGCACAGGGCTCGCGATGAGCGCCGAAGGTGCTCAGAGGGCCAAAAGACTATCATTGTGTGGCAAACAGCATTACCAGGCTTCAAATTTTATTGCCGTCTTTTTTGACAGGCAAGTCGTTAGTTATTATATAATGTATGTGCATATGCCAGATTAAACAGGCAAACACTGGGTGGGGACAGAATACATTAAGATCAAATGTGACCAAATACATGTGTGACATGCAACAGCAGGGAACTATCAACACACTCGCTGCGCATTACCAGAACAACGCAGACAGTGCTGGGTACTTGTCTAATACAGGGTGACCAGCCTCAGAGAGTGGTGGGTGATCCTCAGGCTGCATGCTTTAGAACAGGCTCAGTGTGATCTAAAATTTAGTTAAGTCCGAATATAAAATTACCAGCTCAGGTTTAGAAAATGTTGGGTGTGTGCCTTATGACTTCAGATCACGGAAGATTAGGTAGTATACAGTTTACATCGAATGTAAGACTTAATATCTCTCTCACACTCCCATACTGTGAGTTATCAGGACAGGCATAGCACTGTTGTTGCTGCTGTTCAGTTGTGTACAACTCTCTGTGACCCTATGTACCACAGCACGTCAGGCATGTTTGTCAGCCACTGAGCCAATGACCTATCCATCTCTGCTGTCCCCTACTTTTTGTGCCATTAAACTTTCCCAGCATCAGAGTCTTTTCTAGGGAATCCAAACTATTTTAGAATGAGCCTTATGACCATACTTTTGGCTTGATTTCCTGAAGTATGCATTTATTTGAGCTTCTTGCAGTCCAAGGCAGTCTAAGCTATTTTCTCCAACACAATTCAAAGGTATCAATTTAACGGTGCTCAGACTTCTTTATGGTTCAGCTCTCACAAGCTTGCCAGTGTTCCTCAGTAGTAAACATCTTTTAATTTCATAGCTGTAGTCAGCATCTGAAGAGATCTTGGATCCCAAGAAAATAAAATTGGTCACTGCTGGCCAGCTTTTGCACGCTCTTCTTTTACCCACATTAATAGGTCCTTTAGTTCCTCCATTTTTAGATATCAGAGTAGTATCACGCGAATATGTGAGGTTGTTTAGTTCTTCCAGCAATATTGATTCCAGCTTTGGATTCATCCAGCCTGGAATAATATGATGCATGTAGAAGTTGAAAAAAAGTGACAATATACAACCTTGTCGCACTCCTTTACCGATCTGGAGCCATTCTGTTGTCCCATATACGGTACTGACCGTGGCTACTTGATCCACATACAGATTCTTCAGGAGGTGGATGAGA
The DNA here is from genome assembly GCA_027410445.1 of Discoglossus pictus. Taxonomy (NCBI): domain Eukaryota; kingdom Metazoa; phylum Chordata; class Amphibia; order Anura; family Alytidae; genus Discoglossus; species Discoglossus pictus. The sequence goes on along the minus strand of JAPZIH010000864.1, from coordinate 42,644 downwards.
TGATCTGGTACTCCCATCTCTTAAAAAACGTGTTACATTTTGTTGTGATCCACACAGTCCAAGGCTTTAGAATAGTCTCTGAAGCAGAAGTAAATGCTTTTCTGAAACTCTCTTGCTCTCTCGCTTATCCAGCAGCATTGGCAATTTGATCTCTTGTTCCTCTTCGGAACCCAACTTGCACATGGATAATGTCGCAAACTACAGTCCAAAGTTCTTCAGGCAGTATATCATCTCCAGTCCCTGAATCTATTCTTTACCTCCATGCATATTCACTTCCATCTTTGCCTACAAAGTATATAGTCAATCTGATTTCTATATTTACAATCTGGTGATGACCATATGTAGCCCTCTGAGGCTATTGAAAAGATTGTGTCCGTTATGACCAGATAATTAGTGTCACATAATAATATTCCAGGCATTTGTTGGTTCCCTACTTTAGCATTCCAGTCTCCTGTGATGAGAGTAACATATTTTCTTGGTGTTGGATTTATGAGGTGTTCAATATCTTTGTAGAATCAGACAACTTCAACCTCTTCAGCATCCATGGTTGGAGCATAGACATGGATCACTGAGGTTTAATGGCTTGGAATTTTAATTGAAATCATTGTCATTTATCTGGTTGTAACTGAGCACTGCTTTGGCTGACTTGATTATGTGGAATATTCCATTTATTCTGCAGGAACCTTGACCATGGTAGAAGATCTGGTAGTTGTCTGATGTGAAATGTCCAATTCTAATCCATTTGAGTTCACCAATTCCCAGCATATCAATATTTAGTCTTATCTTATGTTTGACCATGTCCAGTTTGCCTTGGTTCATAGTTCCAACATTCCAGGTTCCGATGCTAAATTGTTCTTTGAAGCAGCACACTTTCCTTTCCCTTCCAGACACATTGGCTACTAGATGCCCTCACGATTTTGGCCCAAACACTTTTTTAGATCTGGTGCTACTCATACTTGCCCTCTGCTCTTCCTCAGTAATGTGGTGAGCACCTTCTGACCCAAGAACCTCATCTTCCGGTGCTATTTTGTTAGGTTCCTGGTTGTGCTTGTCCATATGGTTATTTTAGCAAAGATACTGCAGTGGAATGGCAGTTCCTTCTCCAGTGGACCATAATTTATCTGACCTCTCTACTAAGACCTGCCCATCGTGGTTGACCTATCTGGTATAACTCACATTTGCACTGCCCCTTTACCACTACAACGTAGCGATCCAGAAGTGACAGCAGTAGGTATCAACGTCAAACATACAATGCAAGAATCTTAAACATGAGATATACTAACAGTTTAAATTGCTGTTTAATGGACAGTAAAAAGGTGTTATACAGGTGAAGATAAGGTCTCTGGTTCTACTGAGAATTCTGGCCCAAAAGGAATGCAAGTTTTCAATAGAAACAACTTGAATAGTATCTGGATGCCCTTACATACGGGCAAAAGCTTTCATATTTAAAAGCATCTATGCTTAGTTCCAAATATGGTACTATCATGACTGATTTCTGGACCCCACAAGAAACCCTGTTATTTGGGACTTGGGCACACTGGGTTGCTAATACCCAAGACTATTAAAATGGTCATGATACTGGTGCCTTTGTATTTCTTATAACCTAACTAAAGAGATCTAATTTTTCCTGCCTCTCCATGAATGATGTCCTGACTGTTTCGAGAGGTTACGGTCTTGCTTAATTGATCGTGTTCCCGCCTGGACCTGCTACGAACCAGTGCATGGTTTACAGAGTTGGCTGTGGGGCCGTAACATACGGCATAGATCCAGCGAGAGCTGGGCTTGCAATTAACTCAGGCTCATGTTTGTGGGTGGAATAGAAAGGTTGTCTGACCGCTACATATTGCGAACTTCAATTTTAGTTTACTGTGGGAAAAATGTCAAATTTAAAAATAGAATTTAATTGATAAAGTACTTGTTCTTGCTTATACTTAAGTTATATCATATTTGGAACCTGGTGTGTTGCATTAAGCCGATTCAAACAAAGAGTGTGGCACAGCCTCTTATCTGCTAATAATCTTAAATAAAAAGTAGGGAGTCTTTTCTGGTAATATAAATCAAAATATCCAACTCTGAAGTTCAATTATAAAAAAAGTAAAAAAACTTCCACTCTTTGTACAACCAGCTGGCCAGGACATGGGAGAAGGTCTTTTGAAAGAAAAACAAATCAACCATTCCTGGTCTTACATACATAAATAGGAGAAAAGTAGAAGAAATTGACTGATGTTTATTGCATCGCAAGTAAAGCTTAACAACTAAACAAGTTCAAACCATGGTGTACTCTGAGATCTTATGGCAGACAATCAAAAAAAAAAAGAGAGAAACAAAAAATATTTATTATCACTATACACAAAAAGATCCAATAATTCCAGAAGAAACTGTTACATTAGGGAATTCATTGAGACATCCGCTGACGACCTTCCATACTTAACACTTGTGTTAATTATTTTATTTTTTTCCGGATTTCTTAATCCCTCCTCCAGCTGCAATAACAAAAAAATATATAAGTTTACAAAATCGTATATACATTTTCATGGTCCAAGGCAACCTGAGAGCCCATGGAAATAATGTAAATCCTAAGAGTATTTGCACATTTTTGGAAACATTGAGAATTAACTTCATTAAAGCAATTCTGAACTAATCTTTACTGCTCTACACCTTCAAGCAGTGAAAATCAAGTGAAGCTGTAAAAAGCTGCAGTGGAAGTGGTCTGGTCCTTGTGTATAAATTTGATGTGGAACATAAGCTTCTGCACATTAAAGAACCGCTGTAGTGCACACGGAGTAAGGTTTTATATGTATATTTATTAACTAAGAAAATCTGTATAAAGTTACGTTCAGATAGTATCTCCCCCTGAGTGAATTAACATGTGTTCTAAGCACAAGCCCACTATGCTGGCGTGGATCTGTACACACATCCATATACATATACACACACACGCACACGTAAAATAATATTGGCAAAAAATTAACAGGATTGGGACAATAAAAATTATATAAATAGATCAAAATTTATGGCCATTCTTCGACTAATTGAATTTGACTTCGATAAAGGATGAAAACAAGTAATATAGTTGCATAGTAATTAAGGTTAAAAAAACTCAGTCCATCAAGTTCAACCTTACACACACATATACATATACATATATATATATACACACACACACACACGTATATACACATATATATCTGTACACACACACACCTATACCGAATGTGTTTAGAGGAGCAAAAGTACACAAGGAGAGACGCTCGCAATGAGCGCAGAAGCTTTACATTGTGTGGCAAACAGCATTGCCATGACGGGCAACGCATATATATTTATACATCTCTATATATCTCAATTAGTTGAGCCCTATGCCCTGTACATCTCGCAGCTTCCTATAAGCGCATGGTCATGCATTGCGGTTTCTAGGACAGGAAATAACACTAAAAAAACAACTGTGAATTACACTTTAAATGGACCTTGAGGGTTCCCTTAAAAAAAAACAAAAAAATAAACGAATACCCATGTGTTGATTTGTATTTTTAAACCATAATTTTATTAAGTGCTTAAAAGCTACCCAGCAGGTTTCTAGAAGTACTGGCCCAGTCTCAGTTCAGTAATATCTTGCCAAATCCCACTTCTGCATCTCATGCATATAAAAAAAAACTATTTAAGTAAAACTTCCACAGATTTCCAACAAAAGGTGCGTTTCTCAAGCAGGATTATAGCAGGCATTTTGGTAACTAAATGTAGAATTAATGCGATATCCTTCTTGCGTTGATTGAAGTGCTTTTATAAATATTAAAATGTAATTCATCTAATTAGACACCCTGCTATGTAACAATATTGTATAGATTTTTAAAGTAGACTTCTAGTTTGAGGCGACTGATATAGCGTCACATCCTGCAGTATATTACCACGAAATGCAACTTAACCCGGATTAGTTTAGGGAGTCATTCCTGTCATAAGGCCTTGTAATATTAATTTGTTTCTGCATTGGATAGACACTAGCAGCCTTATTAAATTGCGATTCGGTAGATTTTAATAGGGCTCTATATAAGCACTCAGCGTATCTTATTTACAGAAGTGTTTAGTTCGTGATCTTCTATCCAAAAGCGAGGTCTTCACCAACTAAACACTTCTGTAAATAAGATACGCTGAGTGCTTATATAGAGCCCTATTAAAATCTACCGAATCGCAATTTAATAAGGCTGTAAATCCGTTCCTGTATAAATGCGTTTGCGTGAATCTGCCCCCTCCTACTAGCTAAAACCTGCACAATGGTTTCCATTTGTAGTAACATTCAGTACTTCATTACTTACTCAGGGGGCCCTTCTGGGAAGCTTTACCCTTCAGCTCATCAAGCTTTTTTTGTTCTTCTTTCTGCTTCTGTTTGAAAGCAAGATCTTCCTGCACAAACAAAAAAGCACAAGACCCTCAATATATACAGCTTTGTTAATTAAAGGATTACATTGCTTATGCAGACTCTAGAGCCTCTTTCTATAAAAGCTTAAACATGGGGCAAGTACAATTGCCTTTAAAATGATTCGCTTTTCTTGTTTGGGCATTACATTGATCTTTTAAATTATATATACAGGGAGGACAAAAAGTCAGTGACAAATGCATTTGCTTCGGTCTTTTGTAGTTCTGCTGGGAGATTTAGGCAAAAACGTCAGTCTACATTAAAACAAAGGAAGCACATCTGTGACCAACCAAAGTGGAATCCCAATATGGAAGGCGATCTTACTGCTTCCTTGAGTGAACCTTGGGACCACAGCAGGTGGAATCCATTCAAGGGAACGGAGGACGGTTCAACTCATTGGGAATGAGATAATGGTTGGTGGAATGGACTTTTTTATATTCATTTTGATGCCTGCTCCGGCTCTGGTTGACATCCACAGATCTTTCATTAAGGTTGGATTTGTGAGAGGTGGTTATAACTAGGCAGGACTTCGCCTTGTGGTTTACCTTGCAGGTGCCACTTTGGAATATATATTTGGGGGAAAAGGATAGGCATAAAATACAAAAAGAGTTCCAATGATATAATAAAACCACAAAGAAGTCCTCAGCCTGAAGCCACCAGCTTGGTACGCTCTCATACAGACAGCTATTGTCATCTATGAACAAACATTATTCTGAAGAACATTTAAAGAAAATAACAGGATGCAATAATAAGTAAGGATATTACAAGATTTTATAGTACCCTCGGTAACCCAAAGTGAAGAAGGGTGTTGTTCCATAACATAGGTCAGGCTCCTATATGGTAATCACCACCAAAGAAAGGGAGACACTGAATAGTGACATGAGATCTAATATATAATATCTCTGAAAACGCATCACAAACTGGACCTCCAATTCAAAATTGTACAGAGTTATATTGTGTGCACAGACCAACTCTCCCAAGCAGGACACTGGGTACAAATAAAAGAGGATCTGCATGTTGCTAAACTCAATGCACAGCCTCATGGCATAGAAGCCTCCTTAGTCAGGAATACCCATCAACATGTTACAGCGCAAGACAAAAAATACATTTGCATTCATTTTTCTTCAAGTAATGTGTGGCTATTGTAAGATATGGCTTATACATTGATACACTTATTAAAGACAATGTATAAAAAGTATCTTATTTGTAGTTGTATAAATATAAATTGTGTTCAGTCACAACCAACTTATCACAAACAAACTGTGCCCTGAGAAAATATCTATTCTATTGATACTGTAACTTAGACTTATGCCTGGGGTTGTTTATGGGTAAACAAAAGAACATATGGGTGTGGTGGACTCTTGCATCTATCATATAGACAACAAAATAGGGGGTCTCTTGGCCCAGAGTGTTTATGTGTAAACAAAGGGACGTTTTGTGTGAGATTCCCATTTATGGAGTTTGTTATTGAGTTTGGGGGGAGGTGAGAGGATTTCAGTTGAGATGGACAGTCACAGATCAAGAGGGAGTGTCCAAGAAAGATATACAAAGTCCAGAGAGTTTTAGTGTGAGTGTGTCCATGAAGAGCCATCCAGAGACGTGCCCAGCCATGGTGTGACCTGAGGCCTAAAGACATGGAGTCTGAAGATAATGCTGTCTTTTGGAGTAGTATCTAGTAATAATGTAGTATATTCATATAAGTATTTTTTGTAAGTATCATTTTATCCCTACTGTCTATCTAAAACCCATTCTGTAACCGTATATTCATTTATGTAAAATATATCCTTTTTAAAATTAACTTATGGGTATGCTTGTTTATCGATTTGTCCAAAAGAACTTATTACTTGCAGGAATTATTTAAGTATTTGTTGATTTCTTACACTATTCTCTGTTTTTTGACTGCTTGTACGTACGTGTAACATTTGGGTATTTTCCTAAACTGCAGCACATGACTGTTTATTTGGGGTAAGTGAAGAACAGTATTTTAAGGGGTACAAGCCAAAGAAAGTTTATCAGTGTATGTTTAGGGCTACAGAATATGTTGGTGCATTACAAATAAATGATAATAATGTATATTATTTAGAATATGTATGGAAAACGGAGAGCTTGTACTGCATTATAGAGAGGTGCTATATGAGTAATGGTGGGAATAATAATCTTCATTTATACTGGAGAAGTGCCTGCGCAAACTCCTGAATGTCGCTGTAGGAAGGAAAAAAAAAAAAAAAAAAAAAAAAAAAAAAAAAAAAAAGAGTTCTATATATTTTAGATCATTCAGATTTTTAAGATAGTCTTGGAGTCTGAGTTTAAATGTTAAAGATTTTATTCAAACAAACAGAACACAAATATTTTCCTGCTGAAAATCAAAAAAAAAAAAAATTGCCTTTACAGTGAGAACATGAGTGCCAAACATGAAGTATAACAAATCATACATCAACATTTTTGCAACTTTACCACCGTTGTAACATAATCTCAGGTATTGAACACAATAATCAAACACTGGTACCTACATCATCCAGATCCTTGGACTGTTTCTTTGGTTGCTTCAGGGGCTTTTTCTTACCTCCTACAACAAAAAAAAGGTTTTACTCAAATAAGCCAAAATATTTAAGCTCTTAATATTGTGCGAAGAAATATTTACCTCTATCTGAAACAAGTTAAGCAAAATGTCTCAGTGGTGGACAGGAATATATAAATATCATACATAGTTATCCATATTCAGTGTTCTCCCCAGAAATATGTACCAGCCAGATGGGTATATAGTTATACAATGTGTGTTTGTGCGTTATTCACTTTCCAAGCTGGGTGGCACTTCTAAATATGTGGATGGATAAAGCTAAACTGGGCTGGGGAGATCACTGCATATTAAATGAATATGCACCCTCTCCCTCCCAATGTGTCTTTACACACACACACACACACACACACACACACACAGCCTTGTAAAAGTATTCACTCCCTTTGGCATTTTTTGTGTTTTGTTGCCTCACAACCTGGAAGTAACATGGATTGTTGGAGGATTTGCATCATTTAATTTACAGAACATGCCACAATTTTGAAGATTTATTTATTTTTATTGTGAAACAAACAAATGGGACAAAATAACAGAACAAGTCCCTGTGCATAACTATTCACCCCCTAAAGGCAATACTTTGTAGAGCCACCTTTTGCACCAATCACAGTTCCAAGTCGCTTTGGATAAGTCTCTATGAGCTTGCCACATCTTACCACTGGGATTTTTGCCCATTCCTCCTTGCAAAACTGCTCCAGCTCCTTCAAGTTGGATTGAGGTCTGGGCTGTGTGTTTGGGGTCATTGTCCTGCTGGAAGGTGACCCTCCGTCCTAGCCTCAAATCACACACAGAGTGGTGCAGGTTTTGCTCCAGAATATCCCTGTATTTAGCACCATCCATCTTTCCCTCAACTCTGACCAGTTTCCCAGTCCCGGCTGCTGAAAAATGGATGGTGCTCTTTGGGTCATGTGATGCGTTGGGTTTGCCGACATAGCGTTTTCTTTGATGGCCTAAAAGTTCAATGTTAGTCTCAGACCAAAGCACCTTCCTCCATACATTTTGGGAGTCTCTCACATGCCTTTTCACAAACTCATAACGTGCCATTTTGTTTTTGCTGAAAGTAATGGCTTTCTTGTGGCCACTCTGCCATAAATCCCAACTCTATGGAGCGTACGGCTTATTGTCGTCCTATGTACAGATACTCCAGTCTCTGCTGTGGATCTCTGCAGCTCCTCCAGGGTTACCTTAGGTCTCTGTGCTGCCTCTCATTAATGCCCTCCTTGCCCGGTCTGTGAGTTTCGGTGGGCGGCTGTCTCGTGGCAGGTTGCTGTTGTGCCATGTTTTTTTTTTGGTTTGTTTTTTTTATAACCTACCCCTGACTTGTACTTCTCAACAACATTGTCCCTTACTTGTTTGGAGAGTTCCTTGGTCTTCATGGCAGTGTTTGGTTAGTGGGGCCTCTTGCTTAGGTGTTGCAGCCTTAGGGGCCTTTCAAAAAAAGTGTGTATATGTAATGACAGATCATGTGACACTTAGATTGCACACAGGTGGACATCATTTCACTAATTATGTGACTTCTGAAGATAATTGGTTGCACCAGAGCTTTTTATGGGCTTCATAACAAAGGGGGTTATTACATACGCACATGCCAATTTTCTGTTTTCTATTTCTAAAAAATAGTTTTCTGTATATATTTTTCTCATTTCACTTCACCAACTTATTTGTGTTCTGATCCGCCACATAAAATTCAGATTAACAAAACATTGAACTTAAGGCTGTAATGTAACAAAATAGGTAAAAAGTCAGGGGGGTGAATACTTTTGCAAGGGTGTGTGTGTAAAATATATATATATATATTTACACACACAATAAGTTTTACATTTCAGCATCCTTTAGTTTACAAATAAAGCTTTACTGAGAAACATAACCAGTTTCATTGCTTTCCTTTCAAATATATACATGTAATCCAATTATCACCGTTTCTAAAGCCCCAACAATTGCCACACGCTATTTACCAAGTAGAATAGAGTAGAGCGGGTACAATTAGCAAATTACATCTTAGTAGGTCGACTTTTCCGCGCCTATGCATGCGCGTACCGACAAAAGCGAGACCGACATTTGCGCACAGGAGTTAAGGTAAGGACTTAAGGGTGTTAGCTTTTAGGGTTAGGGGTCTTTGGGTGGGCATTGGGGGGCCGAGTCTTAGGGTTAGGCATTGGGGGGCCGAGTCTTAGGGTTAGGCATTGGGGGGCCGAGTCTTCGGGTTAGGCATTGGGGGGCCGAGTCTTAGGGTTAGGCATTGGGGGGCCGAGTCTTAGGGTTAGGCATTGGAGGGCCGAGTCTTAGGGTTAGGCATTGGAGGGCCGAGTCTTAGGGTTAGGCATTGGAGGGCCGAGTCTTAGGGTTAGAGGTGTTAGGGCCATTAGAATGTGTGCACAATGTGTGAGTACTTACACATCCAGTCACACAGTGTGCATGCCTAGGACATGTGTGTGCAGGACAGAGATTGCAGATCAGTGGGAAAAGCAGCACCCGGAGAGGGACTGGGTGACCAGATAAAGACCGTCACACAACATGAGCCCCCAATATTTCTGGCAGTCCAACACACCCCTGGACACATCCAGGAGCCCCCAAACACTATAAGACACCCCCTTCTATGTGGTATCTGGAGTGACAACCCGGGAGCACCCATTACTTGCTGGCAGCTCCAACACACTACAACTTGCGCTCTTTTATGGGCGCGACTGTCGCAGCATTTCTATCGGTGCCCCACACCCTAAAATCTGGGTGCCATAAAGCTATACACATCCCAATATATCCTATTTCCTTCAACTAATCTATTTGGAGTAGGCTCCCCTCACATAAAGGCTCATGGACAAATTCTATACAAAGGTTGGAATACATTAATGTAACGTAATATAAACTACTAATAAACAATTGGAACAGATTTCATTTATAATACAAATAATATCCTGTCATTTAAGGCAGGCAAATGGCTAGTATAGACATAATACTGTAACACTATATAGTACTATATGTAGGTGCCAGTGCTGCACAGTATGGGCTTATAGTACCACAGCTCATTACTATACTTGGATATAGACATATTACTGTAACACTATATAGTACTATATGTAGGTGCCAGTGCTGCACAGTATGGGCTTATAGTACTACAGCTCATTACTATACTTGGATATAGACATAATACTGTAACACTATATAGTACTATATGTAGGTGCCAGTGGTGCACAGTATGGGCTTATAGTACTACAGCTCATTACTATACTTGGATATAGACATAATACTGTAACACTATATAGTACTATATGTAGGTGCCAGTGGTACACAGTATGGGCTTATAGTACTACAGCTCATTACTATACTTGGATATAGACATAATACTGTAACACTATATAGTACTATATGTAGGTGCCAGTGCTGCACAGTATGGGCTTATAGTACTACAGCTCATTACTATACTTGGATATAGACATAATACTGTAACACTATATAGTACTATATGTAGGTGCCAGTGCTGCACAGTATGGGCTTATAGTACTACAGCGCATTACTATACTTGGATATAGACATAATACTGTAACACTATATAGTACTATATGTAGGTGCCAGTGGTACAGTATGGGCTTATAGTACTACAGCGCATTACTATACTTGGATATAGACATAATACTGTAATACTATATAGTACTATATGTAGGTGCCAGTGGTACAGTATGGGTTATGGTACTACAGCGCATTACTATACTTGGATATAGACATAATACTGTAACACTATATAGTACTATATGTAGGTGCCAGTGATGCACAGTATGGGCTTATAGTACTACAGCTCATTACTATACTCTGATATAGACATAATACTGTAACACTATATAGTACTATATGTAGGTGCCAGTGCTGCACAGTATGGGCTTATAGTACTACAGCTCATTACTATACTCTGATATAGACATAATACTGTAACACTATATAGTACTATATGTAGGTGCCAGTGGTGCACAGTATGGGTTATAGTACTACAGCTCATTACTATACTTGGATATAGACATATTACTGTAACACTATATAGTATTATACAGTGGATATAAAAAGTCTACACACCCCTGTAAAAATGTCAGGTTTCTGTGCTGTAAAAAAATGACAAATAATTTCAGAACTTTTTCCACTTTTAATGTGACCTATAAACTGTACAACTCAATTGAAAAACAAACTGAAATCTTTTAGGTAGAGGGAAGAAAAAATATAAAGATAAAATAACATGGTTCCATAAGTCTGCACACCCTTACACTAATACTTTGTTGAAGCCCCTTGTGATCAGTCTTTTTGGGTATGAGTCTATCAGCATGGCACATTGTGACTTGGCAAGATTTGCCCGCTCTTCTTTGCTCTGTCAGATTGCGAGGGTATCTCCTGGGCACAGCCCTCTTCAGATCACAATGGGATTCAGGTCTGGGCTCTGGCTGGGCCATTCCAAAACTTTAATCTTCTTCTGGTGAAGCCATTCCTTTGGTGATTTGGATGTATGCTTTGGGTCGGTGTCGTGCTGACAGATGAAGTTCCTCTTCATGTTCAGCTTTCTAGCAGAAGCCTGAAGGTTTTGTGCCAATATTGACTGGTATTTGGAACTGTTCATAATTCCCTCGATCTTAACTAAGGCCCCAGTTCCAGCCCCAAAGCATAATGCTGCCACCACCATGCTTCACTGTGGGTATGGTGTTCTTTTGGTGATGTGCAGTGTTGTTTTTGCGCCAAACATATCTTTTGGAATTATGGCCAAAAAGTTCAACCTTGGTTTCATCAGACCATAACACCTTTTCCCACATGCTTTTGGGAGATTTCAGATGTGTTTTTTGCAAAATGTAGCCTGGCTTGGATGTTTTCTTTGAAAGAAAGGGCTTTCGTCTTGCCACTCTACCCCATAGCCCAGACATATGAAGAATACGGGAGATTGTTGTCACATGTACCACACAGCCAGTACTTGCCAGATATTCCTTCAGCTCCTTTAATGTTATTGTAGGCCTCTTGGTAGCCTCCCAGACCAGTTTTCTTCTCGTCTTTACATCAATTTTGGAGGGAGCTCCAGTTCCTGGTAGTCACTGTTGTGCCATATTTTCTCCACTTGATGACTGTCTTCACTGTGTTCCTTGGTATATCTAATGCCTTGGAAATTCTTTTGTACCCTTCTCCTGACTGATAACTTTTAACAATGAGATCCCTCTGATGCTTTGGAATCTCTCTGTGGACCATGGCTTTTGCTGTGGGATGAGACTAAGAAAATTTCAGGAAAGACCAACTAGAGCAGCTGAACTTTATTTGGGGTTAATCAGAGGCACTTTAAATGATGGCAGGTGTATCCCGAGTCCTATTTAACACTATTCGGAATGTGATTGCTTAATTCTGAACACAGCTACATCCCCAGTTATAAGAGGGTGTGCAGACTTATGCAACCACGTTATTTTTCTTTTTTTTTCTTCCCTCCACCTCAAAGATTTCAGTTTGTTTTTAAATGTAGTTGTACAGTTTATAGGTCACAATAAAAAGGTGGAAATAGTTCTGAAATTATTTATCTTTGTCTCATTTTTTTACAGCACAGAAACCTGACATTTTGACAGGGGTGTGTAGACTTTTTATATCCACTGTATGTAGGTGCCAGTGGTGCACAGTATGGGTTATAGTACTACAGCTCATTACTATACTTGGATATAGACATATTACTGTAATACTATATAGTACTATATGTAGGTGCCAGTGCTGCACAGTATGGGTTATAGTACTACAGCTCATTACTATACTTGGATATAGACATATTACTGTAACACTATATAGTACTATATGTAGGTGCCAGTGGTGCAGTGCTGCACAGTATGGGCTTATAGTACTACAGCTCATTACTATACTTGGATATAGACATATTACTGTAACACTATATAGTACTATATGTAGGTGCCAGTACTGCACAGTATGGGTTATAGTACTACAGCTCATTACTATACTTGGATATAGACATAATACTGTAACACTATATAGTACTATATGTAGGTGCCAGTGGTACAGTGCTGCACAGTATGGGCTTATAGTACTACAGCTCATTACTATACTTGGATATAGACATAATACTGTAACACTATATAGTACTATATGTAGGTGTCAGTGGTGCACAGTATGGGCTTATAGTACTACAGCTCATTACTATACTTGGATATAGACATAATACTGTAACACTATATAGTACTATATGTAGGTGCCAGTAGTACAGTGCTGCACAGTATGGGCTTATAGTATTACAGCTCTCATTACTATAATTAGATATAGACCTAATACTGTAACACTATATAGTACTATATGTAGGTGCCAGTGCTGCACAGTATGGGCTTATAGTACTACAGCTCATTACTATACTTGGATATAGACATAATACTGTAACACTATATAGTACTATATGTAGGTGCCAGTGGTACAGTATGGGCTTATAGTACTACAGCTCATTACTATACCTGGATATAGACATATTACTGTAACACTATATAGTACTATATGTAGGTGCCAGTGCTGCACAGTATGGGCTTATAGTACTACAGCTCATTACTATACTTGGATATAGACATAATACTGTAACACTATATAGTACTATATGTAGGTGCCAGTGGTGCACAGTATGGGCTTATAGTACTACAGCTCATTACTATACTTGGATATAGACATAATACTGTAACACTATATAGTACTATATGTAGGTGCCAGTGGTGCACAGTATGGGTTATAGTACTACAGCTCATTACTATACTTGGATATAGACATATTTCTGTAACACTATATAGTACTATATGTAGGTGCCAGTGCTGCACAGTATGGGCTTATAGTACTACAGCTCATTACTATACTTGGATATAGACATAATACTGTAACACTATATAGTACTATATGTAGGTGCCAGTGGTACAGTATGGGCTTATACTACTACAGCTCTTTACTATACTCGGATATAGACATATTTCTGTAACACTATATAGTACTATATGTAGGTGCCAGTGCTGCACAGTATGGGTTATAGTACTACAGCTCATTACTATACTTGGATATAGACATAATACTGTAACACTATATAGTACTATATGTAGGTGCCAGTGCTGCACAGTATGGGCTTATAGTACTACAGCTCATTACTATACTTGGATATAGACATAATACTGTAACACTATATAGTACTATATGTAGGTGCCAGTGCTGCACAGTATGGGCTTATAGTACTACAGCTCATTACTATACTTGGATATAGACATAATACCGTAACACTATATAGTACTATATGTAGGTGCCAGTGCTGCACAGTATGTGTTATAGTACTACAGCTCATTACTATACTTGGATATAGACATAATACTGTAACACTATATAGTACTATATGTAGGTGCCAGTGCTGCACAGTATGGGTTATAGTACTACAGCTCATTACTATACTTGGATATAGACATAATACTGTAACACTATATAGTACTATATGTAGGTGCCAGTGGTACAGTGCTGCACAGTATGGGCTTATAGTACCACAGCTCATTACTATACTTGGATATAGACATATTACTGTAACACTATATAGTACTATATGTAGGTGCCAGTGCTGCACAGTATGGGTTATAGTACTACAGCTCATTACTATACTTGGATATAGACATATTACTGTAACACTATATAGTACTCTATGTAGGTGCCAGTGGTACAGTATGGGCTTATAGTACTACAGCTCATTACTATACTTGGATATAGACATAATACTGTAACACTATATAGTACTATATGTAGGCGCCAGTGGTGCACAGTATGGGCTTATAGTACTACAGCTCTCATTACTATACTTGGATATAGACATAATACTGTAACACTATATAGTACTATATGTAGGTGCCAGTGGTACAGTGCTGCACAGTATGGGCTTATAGTACTACAGCGCATTACTATACTTGGATATAGACATAATACTGTAACACTATATAGTACTATATGTAGGTGCTAGTGGTACAGTGCTGCACAGTATGGGTTATAGTACTACAGCTCATTACTATACTCGGATATAGACATAATACTGTAACACTATATAGTACTATATGTAGGTGCCAGTGCTGCACAGTATGGGCTTATAGTACTACAGCTCTCATTACTATACTTGGATATAGACATAATACTGTAACACTATATAGTACTATATGTAGGTGCCAGTGGTACAGTGCTGCACAGTATGGGCTTATAGTACTACAGCGCATTACTATACTTGGATATAGACATAATACTGTAACACTATATAGTACTATATGTAGGTGCCAGTGCTGCACAGTATGGGCTTATAGTACTACAGCTCATTACTATACTTGGATATAGACATAATACTGTAACACTATATAGTACTATATGTAGGTGCCAGTGCTGCACAGTATGGGCTTATAGTACTACAGCTCATTACTATACTTGGATATAGACATAATACTGTAACACTATATAGTACTATATGTAGGTGCCAGTGGTACAGTATGGGTTATAGTACTGCAGCTCATTACTATACTTGGATATAGACATAATACTGTAACACTATATAGTACTATATGTAGGTGCCAGTGCTGCACAGTATGGGCTTATAGTACTACAGCTCATTACTATACTCTGATATAGACATAATACTGTAACACTATATAGTACTATATGTAGGTGCCAGTGGTACAGTATGGGCTTATAGTACTACAGCTCATTACTATACTCTGATATAGACATAATACTGTAACACTATATAGTACTATATGTAGGTGCCAGTGCTGCACAGTATGGGCTTATAGTACTACAGCTCATTACTATACTCTGATATAGACATAATACTGTAACACTATATAGTACTATATGTAGGTGCCAGTGCTGCACAGTATGGGCTTATAGTACTACAGCGCATTACTATACTTGGATATAGACATAATACTGTAACACTATATAGTACTATATGTAGGTGCCAGTGCTGTACAGTATGGGCTTATAGTACTACAGCTCATTACTATACTTGGATATAGACCTAATACTGTAACACTATATAGTACTATATGTAGGTGCCAGTGCTGCACAGTATGGGCTTATAGTACTACAGCTCATTACTATACTTGGATATAGACATATTACTGTAACACTATATAGTACTATATGTAGGTGCCAGTGGTACAGTGCTGCACAGTATGGGCTTATAGTACTACAGCTCATTACTATACTTGGATATAGACATAATACTGTAACACTATATAGTACTATATGTAGGTGCCAGTGGTACAGTGCTGCACAGTATGGGCTTATAGTACTACAGCTCATTACTATACTTGGATATAGACATATTACTGTAACACTATATAGTACTATATGTAGGTGCCAGTGGTACAGTATGGGTTATAGTACTACAGCTCATTACTATACTCTGATATAGACATAATACTGTAACACTATATAGTACTATATGTAGGTGCCAGTGGTACAGTATGGGCTTATAGTACTACAGCTCATTACTATACTCTGATATAGACATAATACTGTAACACTATATAGTACTATATGTAGGTGCCAGTGCTGCACAGTATGGGCTTATAGTACTACAGCGCATTACTATACTTGGATATAGACATAATACTGTAACACTATATAGTACTATATGTAGGTGCCAGTGCTGCACAGTATGGGCTTATAGTACTACAGCTCATTACTATACTTGGATATAGACATAATACTGTAACACTATATAGTACTATATGTAGGTGCCAGTGCTGCACAGTATGGGCTTATAGTACTACAGCTCATTACTATACTTGGATATAGACATATTACTGTAACACTATATAGTACTATATGTAGGTGCCAGTGCTGCACAGTATGGGCTTATAGTACTACAGCGCATTACTATACTTGGATATAGACATAATACTGTAACACTATATAGTACTATATGTAGGTGCCAGTGCTGCACAGTATGGGCTTATAGTACTACAGCTCATTACTATACTTGGATATAGACATAATACTGTAACACTATATAGTACTATATGTAGGTGCCAGTGCTGCACAGTATGGGCTTATAGTACTACAGCGCATTACTATACTTGGATATAGACATAATACTGTAACACTATATAGTACTATATGTAGGTGCCAGTGGTACAGTATGGGCTTATAGTACTACAGCTCTCATTACTATACTTGGATATAGACATATTACTGTAACACTATATAGTACTATATGTAGGTGCCAGTGCTGCACAGTATGGGCTTATAGTACTACAGCTCATTACTATACTTGGATATAGACATATTACTGTAACACTATATAGTACTATATGTAGGTGCCAGTGCTGCACAGTATGGGTTATAGTACTACAGCTCTCATTACTATACTTGGATATAGACATATTACTGTAACACTATATAGTACTATATGTAGGTGCCAGTGCTGCTCAGTATGGGTTATAGTACTACAGATCATTACTATACTCGGATATAGACATATTACTGTAACACTATATAGTACTATATGTAGGTGCCAGTGGTACAGTGCTGCACAGTATGGGCTTATAGTACCACAGCTCATTACTATACTTGGATATAGACATATTACTGTAACACTATATAGTACTATATGTAGGTGCCAGTGCTGCACAGTATGGGTTATAGTACTACAGCTCATTACTATACTTGGATATAGACATATTACTGTAACACTATATAGTACTCTATGTAGGTGCCAGTGGTACAGTATGGGCTTATAGTACTACAGCTCATTACTATACTTGGATATAGACATAATACTGTAACACTATATAGTACTATATGTAGGTGTCAGTGGTGCACAGTATGGGCTTATAGTACTACAGCTCATTACTATACTTGGATATAGACATAATACTGTAACACTATATAGTACTATATGTAGGTGCCAGTAGTACAGTGCTGCACAGTATGGGCTTATAGTATTACAGCTCTCATTACTATAATTAGATATAGACCTAATACTGTAACACTATATAGTACTATATGTAGGTGCCAGTGCTGCACAGTATGGGCTTATAGTACTACAGCTCATTACTATACTTGGATATAGACATAATACTGTAACACTATATAGTACTATATGTAGGTGCCAGTGGTACAGTATGGGCTTATAGTACTACAGCTCATTACTATACCTGGATATAGACATATTACTGTAACACTATATAGTACTATATGTAGGTGCCAGTGCTGTACAGTATGGGCTTATAGTACTACAGCTCATTACTATACTTGGATATAGACATAATACTGTAACACTATATAGTACTATATGTAGGTGCCAGTGGTGCACAGTATGGGCTTATAGTACTACAGCTCATTACTATACTTGGATATAGACATAATACTGTAACACTATATAGTACTATATGTAGGTGCCAGTGGTGCACAGTATGGGTTATAGTACTACAGCTCATTACTATACTTGGATATAGACATATTTCTGTAACACTATATAGTACTATATGTAGGTGCCAGTGCTGCACAGTATGGGCTTATAGTACTACAGCTCATTACTATACTTGGATATAGACATAATACTGTAACACTATATAGTACTATATGTAGGTGCCAGTGGTACAGTATGGGCTTATACTACTACAGCTCTTTACTATACTCGGATATAGACATATTTCTGTAACACTATATAGTACTATATGTAGGTGCCAGTGCTGCACAGTATGTGTTATAGTACTACAGCTCATTACTATACTTGGATATAGACATAATACTGTAACACTATATAGTACTATATGTAGGTGCCAGTGCTGCACAGTATGGGCTTATAGTACTACAGCTCATTACTATACTTGGATATAGACATAATACTGTAACACTATATAGTACTATATGTAGGTGCCAGTGCTGCACAGTATGGGCTTATAGTACTACAGCTCATTACTATACTTGGATATAGACATAATACCGTAACACTATATAGTACTATATGTAGGTGCCAGTGCTGCACAGTATGTGTTATAGTACTACAGCTCATTACTATACTTGGATATAGACATAATACTGTAACACTATATAGTACTATATGTAGGTGCCAGTGCTGCACAGTATGGGTTATAGTACTACAGCTCATTACTATACTTGGATATAGACATAATACTGTAACACTATATAGTACTATATGTAGGTGCCAGTGGTACAGTGCTGCACAGTATGGGCTTATAGTACTACAGCTCATTACTATACTTGGATATAGACATATTACTGTAACACTATATAGTACTATATGTAGGTGCCAGTGCTGCACAGTATGGGTTATAGTACTACAGCTCATTACTATACTTGGATATAGACATATTACTGTAACACTATATAGTACTCTATGTAGGTGCCAGTGGTACAGTATGGGCTTATAGTACTACAGCTCATTACTATACTTGGATATAGACATAATACTGTAACACTATATAGTACTATATGTAGGCGCCAGTGGTGCACAGTATGGGCTTATAGTACTACAGCTCTCATTACTATACTTGGATATAGACATAATACTGTAACACTATATAGTACTATATGTAGGTGCCAGTGGTACAGTGCTGCACAGTATGGGCTTATAGTACTACAGCGCATTACTATACTTGGATATAGACATAATACTGTAACACTATATAGTACTATATGTAGGTGCTAGTGGTACAGTGCTGCACAGTATGGGTTATAGTACTACAGCTCATTACTATACTCGGATATAGACATAATACTGTAACACTATATAGTACTATATGTAGGTGCCAGTGCTGCACAGTATGGGCTTATAGTACTACAGCTCTCATTACTATACTTGGATATAGACATAATACTGTAACACTATATAGTACTATATGTAGGTGCCAGTGGTACAGTGCTGCACAGTATGGGCTTATAGTACTACAGCGCATTACTATACTTGGATATAGACATAATACTGTAACACTATATAGTACTATATGTAGGTGCCAGTGCTGCACAGTATGGGCTTATAGTACTACAGCTCATTACTATACTTGGATATAGACATAATACTGTAACACTATATAGTACTATATGTAGGTGCCAGTGCTGCACAGTATGGGCTTATAGTACTACAGCTCATTACTATACTTGGATATAGACATAATACTGTAACACTATATAGTACTATATGTAGGTGCCAGTGGTACAGTATGGGTTATAGTACTGCAGCTCATTACTATACTTGGATATAGACATAATACTGTAACACTATATAGTACTATATGTAGGTGCCAGTGCTGCACAGTATGGGCTTATAGTACTACAGCTCATTACTATACTCTGATATAGACATAATACTGTAACACTATATAGTACTATATGTAGGTGCCAGTGGTACAGTATGGGCTTATAGTACTACAGCTCATTACTATACTCTGATATAGACATAATACTGTAACACTATATAGTACTATATGTAGGTGCCAGTGCTGCACAGTATGGGCTTATAGTACTACAGCTCATTACTATACTCTGATATAGACATAATACTGTAACACTATATAGTACTATATGTAGGTGCCAGTGCTGCACAGTATGGGCTTATAGTACTACAGCGCATTACTATACTTGGATATAGACATAATACTGTAACACTATATAGTACTATATGTAGGTGCCAGTGCTGTACAGTATGGGCTTATAGTACTACAGCTCATTACTATACTTGGATATAGACCTAATACTGTAACACTATATAGTACTATATGTAGGTGCCAGTGCTGCACAGTATGGGCTTATAGTACTACAGCTCATTACTATACTTGGATATAGACATATTACTGTAACACTATATAGTACTATATGTAGGTGCCAGTGGTACAGTGCTGCACAGTATGGGCTTATAGTACTACAGCTCATTACTATACTTGGATATAGACATAATACTGTAACACTATATAGTACTATATGTAGGTGCCAGTGGTACAGTGCTGCACAGTATGGGCTTATAGTACTACAGCTCATTACTATACTTGGATATAGACATATTACTGTAACACTATATAGTACTATATGTAGGTGCCAGTGGTACAGTATGGGTTATAGTACTACAGCTCATTACTATACTCTGATATAGACATAATACTGTAACACTATATAGTACTATATGTAGGTGCCAGTGGTACAGTATGGGCTTATAGTACTACAGCTCATTACTATACTCTGATATAGACATAATACTGTAACACTATATAGTACTATATGTAGGTGCCAGTGCTGCACAGTATGGGCTTATAGTACTACAGCTCATTACTATACTTGGATATAGACATAATACTGTAACACTATATAGTACTATATGTAGGTGCCAGTGCTGCATAGTATGGGCTTATAGTACTACAGCGCATTACTATACTTGGATATAGACATAATACTGTAACACTATATAGTACTATATGTAGGTGCCAGTGCTGCACAGTATGGGCTTATAGTACTACAGCTCATTACTATACTTGGATATAGACATAATACTGTAACACTATATAGTACTATATGTAGGTGCCAGTGCTGCACAGTATGGGCTTATAGTACTACAGCTCATTACTATACTTGGATATAGACATATTACTGTAACACTATATAGTACTATATGTAGGTGCCAGTGCTGCACAGTATGGGCTTATAGTACTACAGCGCATTACTATACTTGGATATAGACATAATACTGTAACACTATATAGTACTATATGTAGGTGCCAGTGCTGCACAGTATGGGCTTATAGTACTACAGCTCATTACTATACTTGGATATAGACATAATACTGTAACACTATATAGTACTATATGTAGGTGCCAGTGCTGCACAGTATGGGCTTATAGTACTACAGCGCATTACTATACTTGGATATAGACATAATACTGTAACACTATATAGTACTATATGTAGGTGCCAGTGGTACAGTATGGGCTTATAGTACTACAGCTCTCATTACTATACTTGGATATAGACATATTACTGTAACACTATATAGTACTATATGTAGGTGCCAGTGCTGCACAGTATGGGCTTATAGTACTACAGCTCATTACTATACTTGGATATAGACATATTACTGTAACACTATATAGTACTATATGTAGGTGCCAGTGCTGCACAGTATGGGTTATAGTACTACAGCTCTCATTACTATACTTGGATATAGACATATTACTGTAACACTATATAGTACTATATGTAGGTGCCAGTGCTGCTCAGTATGGGTTATAGTACTACAGATCATTACTATACTCGGATATAGACATATTACTGTAACACTATATAGTACTATATGTAGGTGCCAGTGCTGCACAGTATGGGTTATAGTACTACAGCGCATTACTATACTTGGATATAGACATAATACTGTAACACTATATAGTACTATATGTAGGTGCCAGTGGTGCACAGTATGGCTTATAGTACTACAGCTCTCATTACTATACTTGGATATAGACATAATACTGTAACACTATATAGTACTATATGTAGGTGCCAGTGGTACAGTGCTGCACAGTATGGGCTTATAGTACTACAGCTCATTACTATACTCGGATATAGACATAATACTGTAACACTATATAGTACTATATGTAGGTGCCAGTGGTGCAGTGCTGCACAGTATGGGCTTATAGTACTACAGCTCATTACTATACTTTGATATAGACATAATACTGTAACACTATATAGTACTATATATAGGTGCCAGTGGTACAGTGCTGCACAGTATGGGTTTATAGTACTACAGCTCATTACTATACTTGGATATAGACATAATACTGTAACACTATATAGTACTATATGTAGGTGCCAGTGCTGCACAGTATGGGCTTATAGTACTACAGCGCATTACTATACTTGGATATAGACATAATACTGTAACACTATATAGTACTATATGTAGGTGCCAGTGGTACAGTATGGGCTTATAGTACTACAGCTCTCATTACTATACTTGGATATAGACATATTACTGTAACACTATATAGTACTATATGTAGGTGCCAGTGCTGCACAGTATGGGCTTATAGTACTACAGCTCATTACTATACTTGGATATAGACATATTACTGTAACACTATATAGTACTATATGTAGGTGCCAGTGCTGCACAGTATGGGTTATAGTACTACAGCTCTCATTACTATACTTGGATATAGACATATTACTGTAACACTATATAGTACTATATGTAGGTGCCAGTGCTGCACAGTATGGGCTTATAGTACTACAGCTCATTACTATACTTGGCTATAGACATAATACTGTAACACTATATAGTACTATATGTAGGTGCCAGTGCTGCTCAGTATGGGTTATAGTACTACAGATCATTACTATACTTGGATATAGACATAATACTGTAACACTATATAGTACTATATATAGGTGCCAGTGGTACAGTGCTGCACAGTATGGGTTTATAGTACTACAGCTCATTACTATACTTGGATATAGACATAATACTGTAACACTATATAGTACTATATGTAGGTGCCAGTGCTGCACAGTATGGGCTTATAGTACTACAGCGCATTACTATACTTGGATATAGACATAATACTGTAACACTATATAGTACTATATGTAGGTGCCAGTGGTACAGTATGGGCTTATAGTACTACAGCTCTCATTACTATACTTGGATATAGACATATTACTGTAACACTATATAGTACTATATGTAGGTGCCAGTGCTGCACAGTATGGGCTTATAGTACTACAGCTCATTACTATACTTGGATATAGACATATTACTGTAACACTATATAGTACTATATGTAGGTGCCAGTGCTGCACAGTATGGGTTATAGTACTACAGCTCTCATTACTATACTTGGATATAGACATATTACTGTAACACTATATAGTACTATATGTAGGTGCCAGTGCTGCACAGTATGGGCTTATAGTACTACAGCTCATTACTATACTTGGCTATAGACATAATACTGTAACACTATATAGTACTATATGTAGGTGCCAGTGCTGCTCAGTATGGGTTATAGTACTACAGATCATTACTATACTTGGATATAGACATATTACTGTAACACTATATAGTACTATATGTAGGTGCCAGTGGTGCAGTGCTGCACAGTATGGGCTTATAGTACTACAGATCATTACTATACTCGGATATAGACATATTACTGTAACACTATATAGTACTATATGTAGGTGCCAGTGCTGCACAGTATGGGTTATAGTACTACAGCGCATTACTATACTTGGATATAGACATAATACTGTAACACTATATAGTACTATATGTAGGTGCCAGTGGTGCACAGTATGGCTTATAGTACTACAGCTCTCATTACTATACTTGGATATAGACATAATACTGTAACACTATATAGTACTATATGTAGGTGCCAGTGGTACAGTGCTGCACAGTATGGGCTTATAGTACTACAGCTCATTACTATACTCGGATATAGACATAATACTGTAACACTATATAGTACTATATGTAGGTGCTAGTGGTGCAGTGCTGCACAGTATGGGCTTATAGTACTACAGCTCATTACTATACTTGGATATAGACATAATACTGTAACACTATATAGTACTATATGTAGGTGCCAGTGCTGCACAGTATGGGTTATAGTACTACGGCTCATTACTATACTTGGATATAGACATATTACTGTAACACTATATAGTACTATATGTAAGTGCCAGTGCTGCACAGTATGGGCTTATAGTACTACAGCTCATTACTATACTTGGATCTAGACATAATACTGTAACACTATATAGTACTATATGTAGGTGCCAGTGCTGCACAGTATGTGTTATAGTACTACAGCTCATTACTATACTTGGATATAGACATAATACTGTAACACTATATAGTACTATATGTAGGTGCCAGTGGTGCACAGTATGGGTTATAGTACTACAGCTCATTACTATACTTGGATATAGACATAATACTGTAACACTATATAGTACTATATGTAGGTGCCAGTGCTGCACAGTATGGGCTTATAGTACTACAGCTCTCATTACTATACTTGGATATAGACATAATACTGTAACACTATATAGTACTATATATAGGTGCCAGTGGTACAGTGCTGCACAGTATGGGTTTATAGTACTACAGCTCATTACTATACTTGGATATAGACATAATAATGTAACACTATATAGTACTATATGTAGGTGCCAGTGCTGCACAGTATGGGCTTATAGTACTACAGCTCATTACTATACTTGGATATAGACATAATACTGTAACACTATATAGTACTATATGTAGGTGCCAGTGCTGCACAGTATGGGCTTATAGTACTACAGCTCTCATTACTATACTTGGATATAGACATAATACTGTAACACTATATAGTACTATATGTAGGTGCCAGTGGTACAGTGCTGCACAGTATGGGCTTATAGTACTACAGCTCATTACTATACTCGGATATAGACATATTACTGTAACACTATATAGTACTATATGTAGGTGCCAGTGCTGCACAGTATGGGTTATAGTACTACAGCTCATTACTATACTTGGATATAGACATAATACTGTAACACTATATAGTACTATATGTAGGTGCCAGTGGTACAGTGCTGCACAGTATGGGCTTATAGTACCACAGCTCATTACTATACTTGGATATAGACATATTACTGTAACACTATATAGTACTATATGTAGGTGCCAGTGCTGCACAGTATGGGTTATAGTACTACAGCTCATTACTATACTTGGATATAGACATATTACTGTAACACTATATAGTACTCTATGTAGGTGCCAGTGGTACAGTATGGGCTTATAGTACTACAGCTCATTACTATACTTGGATATAGACATAATACTGTAACACTATATAGTACTATATGTAGGCGCCAGTGGTGCACAGTATGGGCTTATAGTACTACAGCTCATTACTATACTTGGATATAGACATAATACTGTAACACTATATAGTACTATATGTAGGTGCCAGTGCTGCACAGTATGGGTTTATAGTACTACAGCTCTCATTACTATACTTGGATATAGACATAATACTGTAACACTATATAGTACTATATGTAGGTGCCAGTGGTACAGTGCTGCACAGTATGGGCTTATAGTACTACAGCGCATTACTATACTTGGATATAGACATAATACTGTAACACTATATAGTACTATATGTAGGTGCCAGTGCTGCACAGTATGGGCTTATAGTACTACAGCTCATTACTATACTTGGATATAGACATAATACTGTAACACTATATAGTACTATATGTAGGTGCCAGTGGTACAGTATGGGCTTATAGTACTACAGCTCATTACTATACTCTGATATAGACATAATACTGTAACACTATATAGTACTATATGTAGGTGCCAGTGCTGCACAGTATGGGCTTATAGTACTACAGCGCATTACTATACTTGGATATAGACATAATACTGTAACACTATATAGTACTATATGTAGGTGCCAGTGCTGTACAGTATGGGCTTATAGTACTACAGCTCATTACTATACTTGGATATAGACCTAATACTGTAACACTATATAGTACTATATGTAGGTGCCAGTGCTGCACAGTATGGGCTTATAGTACTACAGCTCATTACTATACTTGGATATAGACATATTACTGTAACACTATATAGTACTATATGTAGGTGCCAGTGGTACAGTGCTGCACAGTATGGGCTTATAGTACTACAGCTCATTACTATACTTGGATATAGACATAATACTGTAACACTATATAGTACTATATGTAGGTGCCAGTGGTACAGTGCTGCACAGTATGGGCTTATAGTACTACAGCTCATTACTATACTTGGATATAGACATATTACTGTAACACTATATAGTACTATATGTAGGTGCCAGTGGTACAGTATGGGTTATAGTACTACAGCTCATTACTATACTCTGATATAGACATAATACTGTAACACTATATAGTACTATATGTAGGTGCCAGTGCTGCACAGTATGGGCTTATAGTACTACAGCTCATTACTATACTTGGATATAGACATAATACTGTAACACTATATAGTACTATATGTAGGTGCCAGTGCTGCATAGTATGGGCTTATAGTACTACAGCGCATTACTATACTTGGATATAGACATAATACTGTAACACTATATAGTACTATATGTAGGTGCCAGTGCTGCACAGTATGGGGCTTATAGTACTACAGCTCATTACTATACTTGGATATAGACATAATACTGTAACACTATATAGTACTATATGTAGGTGCCAGTGCTGCACAGTATGGGCTTATAGTACTACAGCTCATTACTATACTTGGATATAGACATATTACTGTAACACTATATAGTACTATATGTAGGTGCCAGTGCTGCACAGTATGGGCTTATAGTACTACAGCGACATTACTATACTTGGATATAGACATAATACTGTAACACTATATAGTACTATATGTAGGTGCCAGTGCTGCACAGTATGGGCTTATAGTACTACAGCTCATTACTATACTTGGATATAGACATAATACTGTAACACTATATAGTACTATATGTAGGTGCCAGTGCTGCACAGTATGGGCTTATAGTACTACAGCG
The DNA here is from genome assembly GCA_027410445.1 of Discoglossus pictus. NCBI lineage: Eukaryota > Metazoa > Chordata > Amphibia > Anura > Alytidae > Discoglossus > Discoglossus pictus. The sequence goes on along the minus strand of JAPZIH010000864.1, from coordinate 15,075 downwards.
CATTACTATACTTGGATATAGACATAATACTGTAACACTATATAGTACTATATGTAGGTGCCAGTGGTACAGTATGGGCTTATAGTACTACAGCTCTCATTACTATACTTGGATATAGACATATTACTGTAACACTATATAGTACTATATGTAGGTGCCAGTGCTGCACAGTATGGGCTTATAGTACTACAGCTCATTACTATACTTGGATATAGACATATTACTGTAACACTATATAGTACTATATGTAGGTGCCAGTGCTGCACAGTATGGCTTATAGTACTACAGCTCTCATTACTATACTTGGATATAGACATATTACTGTAACACTATATAGTACTATATGTAGGTGCCAGTGCTGCACAGTATGGGCTTATAGTACTACAGCTCATTACTATACTTGGATATAGACATAATACTGTAACACTATATAGTACTATATGTAGGTGCCAGTGCTGCTCAGTATGGGTTATAGTACTACAGATCATTACTATACTCGGATATAGACATAATACTGTAACACTATATAGTACTATATGTAGGTGCCAGTGCTGCACAGTATGGGCTTATAGTACTACAGCTCATTACTATACTTGGATATAGACATAATACTGTAACACTATATAGTACTATATGTAGGTGCCAGTGGTGCACAGTATGGGCTTATAGTACTACAGCTCATTACTATACTTGGATATAGACATATTACTGTAACACTATATAGTACTATATGTAGGTGCCAGTGGTGCACAGTATGGGCTTATTAGTACTACAGCTCCATTACTATACTTGGATATAGACATAATACTGTAACACTATATAGTACTATATGTAGGTGCCAGTGGTACAGTGCTGCACAGTATGGGCTTATAGTACTACAGCTCATTACTATACTCGGATATAGACATAATACTGTAACACTATATAGTACTATATGTAGGTGCCAGTGGTGCAGTGCTGCACAGTATGGGCTTATAGTACTACAGCTCATTACTATACTTGGATATAGACATAATACTGTAACACTATATAGTACTATATGTAGGTGCCAGTGCTGCACAGTATGGGTTATAGTACTACAGCTCATTACTATACTTGGATATAGACATAATACTGTAACACTATATAGTACTATATGTAGGTGCCAGTGCTGCACAGTATGGGCTTATAGTACTACAGCTCATTACTATACTTGGATATAGACATAATACTGTAACACTATATAGTACTATATGTAGGTGCCAGTGGTACAGTATGGGCTTATAGTACTACAGCTCATTACTATACTTGGATATAGACATAATACTGTAACACTATATAGTACTATATGTAGGTGCCAGTGCCTGCACAGTATGGGCTTATAGTACTACAGCTCATTACTATACTTGGATATAGACATAATACTGTAACACTATATAGTACTATATGTAGGTGCCAGTGCTGCACAGTATGGGCTTATAGTACTGCAGCTCATTACTATACTTGGATATAGACATAATACTGTAACACTATATAGTACTATATGTAGGTGCCAGTGCTGCACAGTATGGGCTTATAGTACTACAGCTCATTACTATACTTGGATATAGACATAATACTGTAACACTATATAGTACTATATGTAGGTGCCAGTGCTGCACAGTATGGGCTTATAGTACTACAGCTCATTACTATACTTGATATAGACATAATACTGTAACACTATATAGTACTATATGTAGGTGCCAGTGCTGCACAGTATGGGCTTATAGTACTACAGCTCATTACTATACTTTGATATAGACATAATACTGTAACACTATATAGTACTATATGTAGGTGCCCAGTGCTGCACAGTATGGGCTTATAGTACTACAGCTCATTACTATACTTGGATATAGACATAATACTGTAACACTATATAGTACTATATGTAGGTGCCAGTGCTGCACAGTATGGGCTTATAGTACTACAGCTCATTACTATACTTGGATATAGACATAATACTGTAACACTATATAGTACTATATGTAGGTGCCAGTGCTGCACAGTATGGGCTTATAGTACTACAGCTCATTACTATACTTGGATATAGACATATTACTGTAACACTATATAGTACTATATTAGGTGCCAGTGCCTGCACAGTATGGGCTTATAGTACCACAGCTCATTACTATACTCTGATATAGACATAATACTGTAACACTATATAGTACTATATGTAGGTGCCAGTGCTGCACAGTATGGGCTTATAGTACTACAGCTCTCATTACTATACTTGGATATAGACATAATACTGTAACACTATATAGTACTATATGTAGGTGCCAGTGCTGCACAGTATGGGCTTATAGTACTACAGCTCATTACTATACTTGGATATAGACATAATACTGTAACACTATATAGTACTATATGTAGGTGCCAGTGCTGCACAGTATGGGCTTATAGTACTACAGCTCATTACTATACTTGGATATAGACATAATACTGTAACACTATATAGTACTATATGTAGGTGCCAGTGCTGCCACAGTATGGGTTTATAGTACTACAGCTCATTACTATACTTGGATATAGACATAATACTGTAACACTATATAGTACTATATGTAGGTGCCAGTGCTGCACAGTATGGGCTTATAGTACTACAGCTCATTACTATACTCTGATATAGACATAATACTGTAACACTATATAGTACTATATGTAGGTGCCAGTGCTGCACAGTATGGGTTATAGTACTACAGCTCATTACTATACTTGGATATAGACATAATACTGTAACACTATATAGTACTATATGTAGGTGCCAGTGCTGCACAGTATGGGTTATAGTACTACAGCTCATTACTATACTTGGATATAGACATAATACTGTAACACTATATAGTACTATATGTAGGTGCCAGTGCTGCACAGTATGGGCTTATAGTACTACAGCTCATTACTATACTTGGATATAGACATAATACTGTAACACTATATAGTACTATATGTAGGTGCCAGTGCTGCACAGTATGGGCTTATAGTACTACAGCGCATTACTATACTTGGATATAGACATAATACTGTAACACTATATAGTACTATATGTAGGTGCCAGGTGCTGCACAGTATGGGGCTTATAGTACTACAGCTCATTACTATACTTGGATATAGACATAATACTGTAACACTATATAGTACTATATGTTGGTGCCAGTGCTGCACAGTATGGGCTTATAGTACTACAGCTCATTACTATACTTGGATATAGACATAATACTGTAACACCTATATAGTACTATATGTAGGGTGCCAGTGCTGCACAGTATGGGCTTATAGTACTACAGCTCATTACTATACTTGGATATAGACATAATACTGTAACACTATATAGTACTATATGTAGGTGCCAGTGCTGCACAGTATGGGCCTTATAGTACTACAGCTCAATTACTATACTTGGATATAGACATATTACTGTAACCACTATATAGTACTATATGTAGGTGCCAGTGCTGCACAGTATGGGCTTATAGTACTACAGCTCATTACTATACTTGGATATAGACATATTACTGTAACACTATATAGTACTATATGTAGGTGCCAGTGTGCAGTGCTGCACAGTATGGGCTTATAGTACTACAGCTCATTACTATACTTGGATATAGACATAGTACTGTAACACTATATAGTACTATATGTAGGTGCCAGTGCTGCACAGTATGGGCTTATAGTACTTCAGCTCATTACTATACTTGGATATAGACATAATACTGTAACACTATATAGTACTATATGTAGGTGCCAGTGCTGCACAGTATGGGCTTATAGTACTACAGCTCATTACTATACTTGGATATAGACATATTACTGTAACACTATATAGTACTATATGTAGGTGCCAGTGCTGCACAGTATGGGCTTATAGTACTACAGCTCATTACTATACTTGGATATAGACATAATACTGTAACACTATATAGTACTATATGTAGGTGCCAGTGCTGCACAGTATGGGCTTATAGTACTACAGCTCATTACTATACTTGGATATAGACATAATACTGTAACACTATATAGTACTATATGTAGGTGCCAGTGCTGCACAGTATGGGCTTATAGTACTACAGCTCATTACTATACTTGGATATAGACATAATACTGTAACACTATATAGTACTATATGTAGGTGCCAGTGCTGCACAGTATGGGCTTATAGTACTACAGCTCATTACTATACTTGGATATAGACATAATACTGTAACACTATATAGTACTATATGTAGGTGCCAGTGCTGCACAGTATGGGCTTATAGTACTACAGCTCATTACTATACTTGGATATAGACATAATACTGTAACACTATATAGTACTATATGTAGGTGCCAAGGTGCCAGTGCTGCACAGTATGGGCTTATAGTACTACAGCTCATTACTATACTTGGATATAGACATAATACTGTAACACTATATAGTACTATATGTAGGTGCCAGTGCTGCACAGTATGGGCTTATAGTACTACAGCTCATTACTATACTTGGATATAGACATAATACTGTAACACTATATAGTACTATATGTAGGTGCCAGTGCTGCACAGTATGGGCTTATAGTACTACAGCTCATTACTATACTTGGATATAGACATAATACTGTAACACTATATAGTACTATATGTAGGTGCCAGTGGCTGCACAGTATGGGCTTATAGTACTACAGCTCATTACTATACTTGGATATAGACATAATACTGTAACACTATATAGTACTATATGTAGGTGCCAGTGCTGCACAGTATGGGTTATAGTACTACAGCTCATTACTATACTTGGATATAGACATAATACTGTAACACTATATAGTACTATATGTAGGTGCCAGTGGTACAGTGCTGCACAGTATGGGCTTATAGTACTACAGCTCATTACTATACTTGGATATAGACATAATACTGTAACACTATATAGTACTATATGTAGGTGCCAGTGCTGCACAGTATGGGTTATAGTACTACAGCTCATTACTATACTTGGATATAGACATAATACTGTAACACTATATAGTACTATATGTAGGTGCCAGTGGTACAGTATGGGTTATAGTACTGCAGCTCATTACTATACTTGGATATAGACATAATACTGTAACACTATATAGTACTATATGTAGGTGCCAGTGCTGCACAGTATGGGCTTATAGTACTACAGCTCATTACTATACTTGGATATAGACATAATACTGTAACACTATATAGTACTATATGTAGGTGCCAGTGCTGCACAGTATGGGCTTATAGTACTACAGCTCATTACTATACTTTGATATAGACATATTACTGTAACACTATATAGTACTATATGTAGGTGCCAGTGCTGCACAGTATGGTCTTATATGTACAACAGCTCATTACTATACTTGGATATAGACATAATACTGTAACACTATATAGTACTATATGTAGGTGCCAGTGCTGCACAGTATGGGCTTATAGTACTACAGCTCATTACTATACTTGGATATAGACATAATACTGTAACACTATATAGTACTATATGTAGGTGCCAGTGGTGCAGTGCTGCACAGTATGGGCTTATAGTACCACAGCTCATTACTATACTCTGATATAGACATAATACTGTAACACTATATAGTACTATATGTAGGTGCCAGTGCTGCACAGTATGGGCTTATAGTACTACAGCTCATTACTATACTCTGATATAGACATAATACTGTAACAATATATAGTACTATATGTAGGTGCCAGTGCTTGCACAGTAATGGGTTATAGTACTTACAGCTCTCATTACTATACTTGGGATATAGACATAATACTGTAACACTATATAGTACTATATGTAGGTGCCAGTGCTGCACAGTATGGCTTATAGTACTACAGCTCATTACTATACTCTGGATATAGACATAATACTGTAACACTATATAGTACTAATGTATGCCAGTGCTGCACAGTATGGGCTTATAGTACTACAGCTCATTACTATACTTGGATATAGACATAATACTGTAACACTATATAGTACTATATGTAGGTGCCAGTGCTGCACAGTATTTATAGTACTACAGCTCATTACTATACTTGGATATGACATAATACTGTAACACTATATAGTACTATATGTAGGTGCCAGTGCTGCACAGTATGGGTTATAGTACTACAGCTCATTACTATACTTGGATATAGACATAATACTGTAACACTATATAGTACTATATGAGGTAGGTGCAGTGCTGCACAGTATGGGCTTATAGTACTACAGCTCATTACTATACTTGGATATAGACATAATACTGTAACACTATATAGTACTATATGTAGGTGCCAGTGGCACAGTATGGGCTTATAGTACTACAGCTCATTACTATACTTGATATAGACATAATACTGTAACACTATATAGTACTATATGTAGGGGTGCCAGTGCTGCACAGTTGGGCTTTATAGTACTTACAGCTCATTACTATACTTGGATATAGACCATAATACTGTAACACTATATAGTACTAATATGTAGGTGCCAGTGCTGCTCAGTATGGCGTTATAGTACTACAGCTCATTAGCTATACTTGGATATAGACATAATACTGTAACACTATATAGTACTATATGTAGGTGCCAGTGGTATCACGTATGGGTTATAGTACTACAGCTCATTACTATACTTGGATATAGACATAATACTGTAACACTATATAGTACTAATATGTATGGTGCCAGTGCTGCACAGTATGGGCTTATAGTACTACAGATCATTAGCTATACTTGGATATAGACATAATACTGTAACACTATATAGTACTATATGTAGGTGCCAGTGCTGCACAGTATGGGCTTATAGTACTACAGCTCATTACTATACTTGGATATAGACATAATACTGTAACACTATATAGTACTATATGTAGGTGCCAGTGCTGCACAGTATGGGTTTATAGTACTACAAGCTCATTACTATACTTGGATATAGGACATAATACTGTAACACTATATAGTACTATATGTAGGGTGCCAGTGCTGCACAGTATGGGGCCTTATAGTACTACAGCTCATACTTATACTTGGATATAGACATATACTGTAACACTATATAGTACTATATGTAGGTGCCAGTGCTGCACAGTATGGGCTTATAGTACTACAGCTCATTACTATACTTGGATATAGACATATTACTGTAACACTATATAGTACTATATGTAGGTGCCAGTGCTGCACAGTATGGGTTATAGTACAGACAGCTCATTACTATACTTGGATATAGACATAATACTGTAACACTATATAGTACTATATGTAGGTGCCAGTGCTGCACAGTATGGGCTTATAGTACTACAGCTCATTACTATACTTGGATATAGACATATTACTGTAACACTATATAGTACTATATGTAGGTGCCAGTGCCTGCACAGTATGGGCTTATAGTACTACAGCTCATTACTATACTTGGATATAGACATAATACTGTAACACTATATAGTACTATATGTAGGTGCCAGTGCTGCACAGTATGGGCTTATAGTACTACAGCTCATTACTATACTTGGATATAGGACATATACTGTAACACTATATAGTACTATATGTAGGTGCCCAGTGCTGCACAGTATGGGCTTATAGTACTACAGCTCATTACTATACTTGGATATAGACATAATACTGTAACACTATATAGTACTATATGTAGGTGCCAGTGCTGCACAGTATGGGCTTATAGTACTACAGCTCATTACTATACTTTGATATAGACATAATACTGTAACACTATATAGTACTATATGTAGGTGCCAGTGCTGGCACAGTATGGGCTTATAGTACTACAGCTCATTACTATACTTGGATATAGACATAATACTGTAACACTATATAGTACTATATGTAGGTGCCAGTGCTGCACAGTATGGGCTTATAGTACTACAGCTCATTACTATACTTGGATATAGACATAATACTGTAACACTATATAGTACTATATGTAGGTGCCAGGTGCGGCGCACAGTATGGGCTTATAGTACTACAGCTCATTACTATACTTGGATATAGACATAATACTGTAACACTATATAGTACTATATGTAGGTGCCAGTGGCTGCACAGTATGGGCTTATAGTACTACAGCTCATTACTATACTTGGATATAGACATATTACTGTAACACTATATAGTACTATATGTAGGTGCCAGTGCAGCACAGTATGGGCTTATAGTACTACAGCTCATTACTATACTTGGATATAGACATAATACTGTAACACTATATAGTACTATATGTAGGTGCCAGTGGTGCAGTGCTGCACAGTATGGGCTTATAGTACTACAGCTCATTACTATACTTGGATATAGACATAATACTGTAACACTATATAGTACTATATGTAGGTGCCAGTGCTGCACAGTATTGGCTTTAGTACTACAGCTCATTACTATACTTTGATATAGACATAATACTGTAACACTATATTAGTACTATAGTAGGTGCCAGTGCTGACAGTATGGGCTTATAGTACTACAGCTCATTTACTATACTTGGATATAGACATATTACTGGTAACACTATATAGTACTATATGTAGGTGCCAGTGCTGCACAGTATGGCTTATAGTACTACAGCTCATTACTATACTTGGATATAGACATAATACTGTAACACATATAGTACTATATGTAGGGTGCCAGTGCTGCACAGTATGGGCTTATAGTACTACAGCTCATTACTATACTTGATATAGACATATTACTGGTAACACTATATATTACTATATGTAGGTGCCAGTGCTGCACAGTATGGGTTATAGTACTACAGCTCATTACTATACTTGATATTAGACATAATACTGTAACACTAATAGTACTATATGTAGGTGCCAGTGCTGCACAGTATGGCTTATAGTACTACAGCTCATTACTATACTTGGATATAGACATAATACTGTAACACTATATAGTTACTATATGTAAGGTGCCAGTGCTGCACAGTATGGGCTTATAGTACTAGCAGCTCATTACTATACTTGGATATAGACAGTATTACTGTAACACTATATAGTACTATAATGTAGGTGCCAGTGCTGGCACACGTATGGGCTTATAGTAACTACACTCATTACTATACTTGGATATAGACATAAATACTGTAACACTATATAGTATTCTATATGTAGGTGCCAGTGCTGCACAGTATGGGCTTTATAGTACTACAGCTTCAGTACTATACTTGGATATAGACATAATACTGTAACACTATATATACTATATGTAGGTGCCAGTGCTGCACAGTATGGGCTTATAGTACTACAGCTCATTACTATACTTGGATAATAGACATAATACTGTAACACTATATAGTACTATATGTAGGTGCCAGTGCTGCACAGTAATGGGCTTATAGTACTACAGCTCATTACTAAACTTGGATATAGACATAATACTGTAACACTATATAGTACTTATATGTAGGTGCCAGTGCGCACAGTATGGGCTTATAGTACTACAGCTCATTACAATAACTTGGATATAGACATATTACTGTAACACTATATAGTACTATATGTAGGTGCCAGTGCTGCGCACAGTATGGGCTTATAGTACTACAGCTCATTACTATACTTGGATATAGACATAATACTGTAACACTATATAGTACTATATAGTGCCAGTGGTGCAGTGCTGCACAGTATGGGTTATAGTACTACAGCTCATTACTATACTTGGATATAGACATATTACTGTAACACTATATAGTACTATATGTAGGTGCCAGTGGTATGCACAGTATGGGCTTATAGTACTACAGCTCATTACTATACTTGGATATAGACATAATACTGTACACTATATAGTACTATATGTAGGTGCCAGTGGTACAGTGCACAGTATGGGCTTATAGTACTACAGCTCATTACTATACTTGGATATAGACATAATCTGTAACACTATATAGTACTATATGTAGGTGCCAGTGTGCAGTGCTGCACAGTATGGGCTTATAGTACTACAGCTCATTACTATACTTGGATATAGACATATTACTGTAACACTATATAGTACTATATGTAGTGCCAGTGCTGCACAGTATGGGCTTATAGTACTACAGCTCATTACTATACTTGGATATAGACATAATACTGTAACACTATATAGTACTATAATGTAGGTGCCAGTGCTGCACAGTATGGGCTTATAGTACTACAGCTCATTACTATACTTGGATATAGACATATTACTGTAACACTATATAGTACTATATGTAGGTGCCAGTGCTGCACAGTATGGGTTTATAGTACTACATCATTACTATACTTGGATATAGACATAATACTGTAACACTATATAGTACTATATGTAGGTGCCAGTGCTGCCACAGTATGGGCTTATAGTACTACAGCTCATTACTATACTTGGATATAGACATATACTGTAACACTATATAGTACTATATGTATGTGCCAGTGCTGCACAGTATGGGCTTATAGTACTACAGCTCATTACTATACTTGGATATAGACATAATACTGTAACACTATATAGGTACTATATGTAGGTGCCAGTGCTGCACAGTATGGGCTTATAGTACTACAGCTCATAACTATACTTGGATATAGACATAATACTGAAACACTATATAGTACTATATGTAGGTGCCAGTGCTGCACAGTATGGGCTTATAGTATCTACAGCTCATTACTATACTTGGATATAGACATAATACTGTAACACTATATAGTACTTATGTAGGTGCCAGTGTGCTCACAGTATGGGCTTATAGTACTACAGCTCATTACTATACTTGGATATAGACATAATACTGTAACACTATATAGTACTATATGTAGGTGCCAGTGCTGCACAGTATGGGCTTATAGTACTACAGCTCATTACTATACTTGGATTAGACATAATACTGTAACACTATATAGTACTATATGTAGGTGCCAGTAGCGTGCTGTGTGCCTAGTATGGGCTATATAGTACTACAGCTCATATTACTATACATTTGATATACGACTAATACTGTAACACCTAGTATAGTTACTATATGTAGGTGCCAGTGCTGCACAGTATGGGCTTATAGTACTACAGCTCATTACTATACTTGGATATAGACATATTACTGTAACACTATATAGTACTATATGTAGGTGCCAGTGTGCTGCACAGTATGGCTTAGTACTACAGCTCATTACTATACTTGGATATAGACATAATACTGTAACACTATATAGTACTATATGTAGGTGCCAGTGGTACAGTATGGGCTTATAGTACTACAGCTCATTACTATACTTGGATTATATATACATAACTGTAACACTATATAGTACTATAATGTAGGTGCCAGTGGTGACAGTATGGGCTTATAGTACTACAGCTCATTACTATACTTGGATTAGACATAAACTGTAACACTATTAGTACTATATGTAGGTGCCAGTGGTACAGTATGGGAATATATACTACAGCTCATTACTATACTTGGATATAGACATAATACTGTAACACTATATAGTACTATATGTAGGTGCCAGTGCTAGCACAGTAATGGGCTTATAGTACTACAGCTCATTACTATACTTGGATATAGACATAATACTGTAACACTATATAGTACTATATGTAGTACTATATAGTACTACAGCTCATTACTATACTTGGATATAGACATAATACTGTAACACTATATAGTACTATATGTAGGTGCCAGTGTGCAGTATGATATAGTACTACAGCTCATTACTATACTTGGATATAGACATAATACTGTAACACTATATAGTACTATATGTAGGTGCCAGTGCTGCACAGTATGGGCTTATAGTACTACAGCTCATTACTATACTTGGATATAGACATAATACTGTAACACTATATAGTACTATATGTAGGTGCCAGTGCTGCACAGTATGGGCTTATAGTACTACAGCTCATTACTATACTTGGATATAGACATATACTGTAACACTATATAGTACTATATGTAGGTGCCAGTGGTGCACAGTATGGGCTTATAGTACTACAGCTCATTACTATACTTGGATATAGACATATTACTGTAACACTAAAAAGTACTATATGTAGGTGCCAGTGGTGCACAGTATGGGCTTATAGTACTACAGCTCATTACTATACTTGGATATAGACATAATACTGTAACACTATATAGTACTATATGTAGGTGCCAGTGGTGCACAGTATGGGCTTATAGTACTACAGCTCATTACTATACTTGGATATAGACATAATACTGTAACATATAGTACTATATGTAGGTGCCAGTGCTGCACAGTATGGGCTTATAGTACTACAGCTCATTACTATACTTGGATATAGACATATTACTATAACACTATATAGTACTATATGTAGGTGCCAGTGGTACAGTATGGGCTTATAGTACTACAGCTCATTACTATACTTGGATATAGACATAATACTGTGACACTATATAGTACTATATGTAAGTGCCAGTGGTGCACAGTATGGGCTTATAGTACTACAGCTCATTACTATACTTGGATATAGACATATACTGTAACACTATATAGTACTATATGTAGGTGCCAGTGGTGCACAGTATGGGCTTATAGTACTACAGCTCATTACTATACTTGGATATAGACATAATACTGTAACACTAATAGTACTATATGTAGGTGCCAGTGGTACAGTATGGGCTTATAGTACTACAGCTCATTACTATACTTGGATATAGACATATACTGTAACACTATATAGTACTATATGTAGGTGCCAGTGCTGCACAGTATGGGCTTATAGTACTACAGCTCATTACTATACTTGGATATAGACATATTACTGTACACTATATAGTAACTAATGTAGGTGCCAGGTGCACAGTATGGGCTTATAGTACTACAGCTCATTACTATACTTGGATATAGACATAATACTGTAACACTATATAGTACTATATGTAGGTGCCAGTGGTACAGTGCACAGTATGGCTTATAGTACTACAGCTCATTACTATACTTGGATATAGACATATACTGTAACACTATATAGTACTATATGTAGGTGCCAGTGGACAGTATGGGCTTATAGTACTACAGCTCATTACTATACTTGGATATAGACATAATACTGTAACACTAATAGTACTATATGTAGGTGCCAGTGGTGCACAGTATGGGCTTATAGTACTACAGCTCATTACTATACTTGGATATAGACATAATACTGTAACACTATATAGTACTATATGTAGGTGCCAGTGGCACAGTATGGGCTTATAGTACTACAGCTCATTACTATACTTGGATATAGACATATACTGTAACACTATATAGTACTATATGTAGGTGCCAGTGCTGCACAGTATGGGCTTATAGTACTACAGCTCATTACTATACTTGGATATAGACATAATACTGTAACACTATAATAGTACTATATGTAGGTGCCAGTGGACAGTATGGGCTTATAGTACTACAGCTCATTACTATACTTGGATATAGACATAATACTGTAACACTATATAGTACTATATGTAGGTGCCAGTGGTACAGTATGGGTTATAGTACTACAGCTCTCATTACTATACTTGGATATAGATATAATAATGTAATACTATACAGGGTGTGTAAATATGAATACATAGCAGAGACAGATACCCAGTAATAATGCCGGCTCACACCTAACCCCGGTGCTCCGTGCAAGCTCAGCCCCTCCCGGGAGCCCTCCGGTTCTCTAGTGGCCGGTACACGGCTCCCTCCTGACAGGATGGCACTAGATCCCGCCATAACCCTCCCCATACACACCGTCTCTGCCAGACATCCTTGTACCGCGCGCTCAGCTCTCAAGTCCCTGTACCGGAAGTAGATGTCTAACGCTTCCTTCCGCAAGACCTTCTCGGCGTTACTATGGCGACACCAGCAGGCGTGTCTTTAACAGTTTGTGCATAGCGTTTCAATCTGCGGCATATCAGATTCATGTTATATAGCCTCGGTACACCAATTATATATGCGAATTCAGCAAATCATAAAACACGGATAAAAGTGATAACCGGAAGTGTAGATTCAGCTTTATTGCTAGCCCTAGGAAAAGGGTGCACAGGAAGTATGGACGTCGCCATCTTGCTACACTCAGTGGTAAGAGAACATAGGAAGTGGAGCCTGTGCAAGCGGTCAAACTCCTGTCATCCGATGCTGGGGTTTCTGACCGTGTGAAGCGGTGAAGGAGAATAAACGTGAGTCAGTCCAAAGAATCCCAGGTCAGAAATAAAAGTACAGCTTGTCATGAGATAGAGGTGAGAGGCAACATGGCAGCCACAGTGCATGACTAGGACTCTATGACTGATGGTAGAAATATAAAGTATTTTAGTGTTGAGATAAACCAGGGGTATTAAGAAACATTAAATTGAGGTACTGATCTTCCTTCACCTCTAATCAAATATTAAATGAGGCAAAATAGGCATTGACAGGACCTTTCCTGTTATATGTACACCCGCATTTGTGGAAGACGAGATGGGAATCGCATCCCAGACGTCCCCATGTACTACGTGCATTTGATTATATGCTCAACAACAGGGCCCTCCATTCTTTATAAGGTGTTAAGTTTGTTTTTTGCCTTGTACAATACCACTGTACAGCGCTACGGAATATGTTGGCACGATATAAATAAAGACAATAATAATAATTTTAGAACACTAACGGATTTGCCTCGCGCACGCACACTATTACACTCCACACATTCATCACGCTTACACAGCAGCTCCACAGCACTGATGCTGCAGCAACATGAAAAAGAAGGCGCGAGGCTCGCAATGAGCACCGAAGGTGCGAGGCTCGCAATGAGCGCCAAAGGCGCTTACAATCCCCAACAACATTACCTGCCTTACAATCATTGCCGTAATTTTTTGACGGGCAAGTCGCTAGTTAAGAAAGATCAGCTATGCATTCTGTAGCACCGCGCCTAAGAAGACCACGGTCACCCAAAGAAGGCCAGAATATATGTCCATGTTTGCTCTAGTCAGACGGATGAGCTAAACCGCGGTGTCTAGACTTTAGTGACATGGGATCAAACGAGCTCTAGTAACCCATGTGGGAGATGAGAGTCATA
>JAPZIH010000863.1:89036-143799 GCA_027410445.1 Discoglossus pictus | reverse complement strand
AGGAAGGAGAGGATTGCGGGAGAGACACGGGAGGAGAGGAGGGAAGAGAGACACAAGGGAGAGGAGGGGGAAGAGAGACACGAGGGAGAGGAGGGGGGAAGAGAGACACAAGGGAGAGGAGGAGGGGAATAGAGACACAAGAGGAGGGGGAAAGAGAGACACAAGGGAAGAGAGATACAGGGGAGGGGAAGAGAGACACAGGGATGGGAGAGGAGGGGGGAAGAGAGACACAGGGGAGGGGGAAGAGAGGCACAGGGGAGGGAGAGGAGGAGGGCAAGAGAGACACATGGGAGGGAGAGGAGGGGGGAAGAGAGACACGAGGGAGAGGAGGGGGGAAGAGAGACATGAGGGAGAGGAGGAGGGGAATAGAGACACGAGAGGAGGGGGAAATATAGACACAAGGGAGAGGGGAAGAGAGATACAGGAGAGGGGAAGAGAGAAACAAGGATGTGAGAGGAGGGGGGAAAAAAGACACAGGGGAGGGGGAAGAGCGGCACAGGGGAGGGAGAGGAGGAGAGGAAGAGAGACACATGGGAGGGAGAGGAGGGGGGAAGAGAAACACAGGGGAGGGGGGAATAGAGAAACAAGGGAGGGAGGGGAGGAAGAGAAACAGGGGAGGGAGGAGGGGGAAAGAGACACAGGGGAGGGAGATGGAGGTGAAGAGACACAGGGGAGGGAGGAGGGGGGAAGGGACACAGGGGAGGGAGGAGGGGGGAAGAGACACGGGGGACGGAGAGGGCGGGAAGAGACACAGGGAAGGGAGAGGAAGTAGAGGGCGGGAGAGGCTCACAATGAGCGCCAAAGCCTCTCATTGCGAGGCCCGTGATGAGCTCTGAAGGACCTCATCACAAGGCCACTCCCATCAAGTAGAGATTGGGAGAGGTAGAGGGGTATAGAGGCTCGCAATGAGCGACAAAGGCGCCAAAGGCGCTCATCATTAGGCCAGTAAAGTAGAGGGGGAGAGGATTGCAATGTGTGACAAGCACCACTGCCAGGCTTCAATTTTTTGAAAGTCGCTAGTATCTAATATTGATTATGTATCATGTAGGTCAAACAGCCACATATAGTATAATAATAAAAATTAATAATAACAAAGAATAATTAAGTGAAGAATAATATAATTAAATCATATAAAGATAATTTATAATATAATAAAAATAATATAGATGATAATATAATGTGAAAGAAAATAAAATGTGATACTTAATAGAAGTACCAAAAATATATATATTTTTAAAATTGTTGAATTGATGATACTCATCGTGCATCGGTGCATAGAGAACAATAATAACAATAAAATATGATGAAAAGTAATTAAAGTGGATTAATATTTTGTGTATACATAAATAAATGTATACTGCATGTATGTATATGATAATAAATGCGTGTGCATTACTATGTAGTTAGTTGATATTATACTACTTGTGTAAGAAGTAATCATCAATAAAATATGAAAGTGTTAAAAAATACCTATATTGAATTAATCTAAAGTACAAATAAAGGGAATGTAAAAAATGAGGGAAGGGAATGTGGAGTAAAAACCCCCAGCTACAGAGGATGAAGTCGCTAGCCTGCTATCACCCACTCGCCTCACTACATGTCCCCAGGACCCTATTCCATCTCAGCTCATCCCTCCCCTCTCTACCACACTAATCCCAGCTCTCACACACATTTTCAACCTTTCCCTAACTACCGGCAAGTTTCCATCTTGTCTAAAACACGCCACAATTACACCCATCCTCAAAAAGTACTCATCTGACTCTGACATTGCTTCTAACTACCGCCCTATTTCTCTACTTCCTCTGGCTTCCAAACTGCTCGAGCGGCTCGTCTATACCCGCCTTACCAGCTTTATCTCCTCTAACTCCTTTCTTGACACCTTCCAATCCGGCTTTCGGCCCCAACATTCCACTGAGACAGCGCTCACTAAAGTCACCAATGACCTGCTTACTGCCAAGTCAAAAGGTCACTTTTCTATTCTCCTTCTTCTAGATCTCTCTGCTGCCTTTGACACTGTTGACCATCCACTTCTACTCCATATCCTCTCCTCCCTCGGTATTCGAGACACTGCTCTCTCGTGGTTCTCATCATACCTACAAAATCGATCATTCAGTATCTCCTTCTCTGACACCTCTTCTTCTACCTACCCCCTGTCTGTTGGTGTACCCCAAGGATCTGTCCTAGGCCCGCTCCTCTTCTCCATCTACACTTCCTCACTTGGTACCCTTATAAACTCTTTTGGGCTGCAATATCATCTCTCGCAGATGACACCCAAATCTACCTCTCAGCACCAGATCTATCCCCCTCTCTTCTAACACATGTCTCCAACTGCCTCTCTAGTATATCCTCTTGGATGTCCACCCACCATCTCAAACTCAACATGTCTAAAACTGAACTCCTAATCTTTCCTCCCTCTCCCACAGCGTCAATTCCTCACATCTCTCTCACTGTCAACAAAGACATCATCACCCCCTCCTCCCAAGCCCGTTGTCTTGGGGTTCTATTGGACCCCGCCCTGTCCTTCATCCCTCACATACAATCACTAACTAAATCTTGTCTTCTCCATCTAAAAAACATCTCCAGAATTCGCCACTTTCTTACACAAGACACAACTAAAATCCTTATACACTCTCTCATCATCTCTCGACTGGACTACAGCAACTCGCTTCTTGCTGGCCTCCCCACCACCCGACTATCTCCACTACAATCCATTATGAATGCCTCTGCTAGACTCGTCTTCCGTACACAACGTTCAGTGTCGGCATCACCTCTCTGTCAATCTCTCCACTGGCTTCCCATAGCCTCCAGAATACAATTTAAAATCCTGACCCTAACTTTCAAAGCCCTCAACATGAACACTCCCCCATACATTTCTGGTCTTATCTCCAAATACTCCCCCACACGCCCTCTTCGCTCTGCTAATGACCTTCTTCTTTCCACAACTCTTGTCACCTCTTCTCACTCTCGCCTTCAGGACTTTTCTCGTGCTGCCCCTATTCTCTGGAACTCCTTGCCTCGCTCCACCAGATTATCCAACCTCAAAACATTCAAATCCTCTCTAAAAACACATCTCTTTAAAGAAGCTCATCACCTTCCACCCTAACACACTCTCAAATCTCTCTCCCTCCTTTTCCTCACACAATACCTTTAGGATGTAAGTCTGCGAGTTTCAATCCCACAAGGTGTTTTAGGGAAAGCACCATGGACACTGGATTCCAAACTCAAAGACAGGGCCCTCCTTGTTTTATTATGTGTTAATTTGTATGTATCTTTGTCTTGAACATATTTTATGTACAGCGCTATGGAATATGTTGGCGCGTTATAAATAAACGATAATAATAATAATAAGTGGGACTAATCACATATAATAGTTTTCAAACTACGAATCGTTGTCACGCTTTGCGAGCTCACGAAGCGAGCTCGCAAGAACTGCATCCCTCGCAAAGCGAGGGATGCAGTTTGCTCCGTAAATGCGGACCCTCGCAAAGCGAGGGGCTGCATTTGCGGAAGGTGTAGGCTCAAACGTTTGTTGGAGGCTGTGTTTGTCCACAAATGGGGTTCAATATAGACCCCCATAAGCCCTTCATTAACCCTGTCACTAAGGGGGGTCAATACAGACCCCCATAAGCACTTAATTAACCCCCTTACTCATGGGGGTCAATACAGACCCCCATAAACCCAAAATTAACCCTGTCACTCATGGGGGTCAATATAAATCCCCATAAACCATTAAATAAAAGTCATTCATGGGGGTCAATATAGACCCCCATAAGCCCTTCATTAACCCTGTCAATCATGGAGGTCAATACAGACCCCCATAAGCCCTTCATTAACCCTGTCACTCATGGGTAACAATACAGACCCCCATAAGCACTTCATTAACCCCCTCACTCATGGGGGTCAATATAGACCCCCATAAGCAATTAATTAACCCTGTCACTCATCAGGGTCAATACAGACCACCATAAGCACTTAATTAACCCCCTCACTCAGGGGGGTCAATACAGACACCCATAAACCGCTAATTAACTCTGTCATTTATGGGGGTCAACATAGACCCCCATAAGTCCTTCATTAGCTGTGTCACTCATGGGGTTCAATACAGACCCCCATAAGTACTTCATTAACCCCCTCACTCATGGAGGTCTATATAGACCCACACAAGCCCTTCATTAACCCTGTCACTCATGGGGGTCAATACAGACCCCCAAAAGCCCTTCAAAAACCCTGTCACTCATGGGGGGTCAATACAGACCCCATAAGCACTTCATTAACCCCCTAACTCATGGGGGTCAATATAGACCCCCATAAGACCTTCATTAACCCTGTCACTCATGGGGGTCAATACAGACCCCCATAAGCCCTTCATTAACCCTGTCACTCATGGGTAACAATACAGACCCCCATAAGCACTTCCTTAACCCCCTCACTCATGGGGGTCAATATAGACCCCCATAAGCAATTAATTAACCCTGTCACTCATCAGGTTAACTACAGACCACCATAAGCACTTAATTAACCCCCTCACTCAGGGGGGTCAATACAGACACCCATAAACCCCTAATTAACTCTGTCATTTATGGGGGTCAACATAGACCCCCATAAGTCCTTCATTAGCTGTGTCACTCATGGGGGTCAATACAGACCCCCATAAGCACTTCATTAACACCCTCACTCATGGGGGTCTATATAGACCCCCACAAGCCCTTCATTAACCCTGTCACTCATGGGGGTCAATATAGACCCCCAAAAGCCTTTCAAAAACCCTGTCACTCCTGGGGGTCAATACAGAGCCCATAAGCACTTCATTAACCCCCTAAATCATGGGGGTCAATATAGACCCCCATAAGACCTTCATTAACCCTGTCACTCATGGGGGTCAAAACAGACCACCATAAGCACTTAATTAACCCCCTCACTCATGGGGGTCAATACATACACCCATAAACCCCTAATTAACCCTGTTATTTATGGGAGTCAACATAGACCCCCATAAGCCCTTGATTAACCCAGTCATTCATGGGGGTCAATATAGACCCCCATAAGCCCTTCATTAACCCTGTCACTCATGGGGGTCAATACAGACCCCCATAAGTACTTCATTAACCCTGTCACTCATGGGTAACAATACAGACACCCATAAGCCCTTCATTAACCCCCTCACTCATGGGGGTAATATAGACCCCCATAAGCATCTAATTAACCCTGTCAATCATCAGGGTCAATACAGACCACCATAAGCACTTAATTAACCCCCTCACTCAGGGGGGTCAATACAGACACCCATAAACCACTAATTAACTCTGTCATTTATGGGGGTCAACAAAGACCCCCATAAGCCCTTCATTAGCTGTGTCACTCATGGGGGTCAATACAGACCCCCATAAGCACTTCATTAACCCCCTCACTCATGGGGGTCTATATAGACCCCCACAAGCCCTTCATTAACCCTGTCACTCATGGGGGTCAATACAGACCCCCAAAAGCCCTTCAAAAACCCTGTCACTCATGGGGGTCAATACAGACCCCATAAGCACTTCATTAACCCCCTAACTCATGGGGGTCAATATAGACCCCCATAAGACCTTCATTAACCCTGTCACTCATGGGGGTCAATACAGACCCCCATAAGCCCTTCATTAACCCTGTCACTCATGGGTAACAATACAGACCCCCATAAGCACTTCCTTAACCCCCTCACTCATGGGGGTCAATATAGACCCCCATAAGCAATTAATTAACCCTGTCACTCATCAGGTTAAATACAGACCACCATAAGCACTTAATTAACCCCCTCACTCAGGGGGGTCAATACAGACACCCATAAACCCCTAATTAACTCTGTCATTTATGGGGGTCAACATAGACCCCCATAAGTCCTTCATTAGCTGTGTCACTCATGGGGGTCAATACAGACCCCCATAAGCACTTCATTAACACCCTCACTCATGGGGGTCTATATAGACCCCCACAAGCCCTTCATTAACCCTGTCACTCATGGGGGTCAATATAGACCCCCAAAAGCCTTTCAAAAACCCTGTCACTCCTGGGGGTCAATACAGAGCCCATAAGCACTTCATTAACCCCCTAAATCATGGGGGTCAATATAGACCCCCATAAGACCTTCATTAACCCTGTCACTCATGGGGGTCAAAACAGACCACCATAAGCACTTAATTAACCCCCTCACTCATGGGGGTCAATACATACACCCATAAACCCTAATTAACCCTGTTATTTATGGGAGTCAACATAGACCCCCATAAGCCCTTGATTAACCCAGTCATTCATGGGGGTCAATATAGACCCCCATAAGCCCTTCATTAACCCTGTCACTCATGGGGGTCAATACAGACCCCCATAAGTACTTCATTAACCCTGTCACTCCTGGGTAACAATACAGACCCCCATAAGCACTTCATTAACCCCCTCACTCATGGGGGTAATATAGACCCCCATAAGCATCTAATTAACCCTGTCAATCATCAGGGTCAATACAGACCACCATAAGCACTTAATTAACCCCCTCACTCAGGGGGGTCAATACAGACACCCATAAACCACTAATTAACTCTGTCATTTATGGGGGTCAACAAAGACCCCCATAAGCCCTTCATTAGCTGTGTCACTCATGGGGGTCAATACAGACCCCCATAAGCACTTCATTAACCCCCTCACTCATGGGGGTCTATATAGACCCCCACAAGCCCTTCATTAACCCTGTCACTCATGGGGGTCAATACAGACCCCCAAAAGCCCTCCAAAAACCCTGTCACTCATGGGGGTCAATACAGACCCCATAAGCACTTCATTAACCCCCTAACTCATAGGGGTCAATATAGACCCCCATAAGACCTTCATTAACCCTGCCACTCATGGGGGTCAATACAGACCACCATAAGCACTTAATTAACCCCCTCACTCATGGGGGTCAAAACATACACCCATAAATCCCTAATTAACCCTGTTATTTATGGGGGTCAACATAGACCCCCATAAGCCCTTGATTAACCCTGTCATTCATGGGGGTCAATATAGACCCCCATAAGCCCTTCATTAACCCTGTCACTCATGGGGGTCAATACAGACCCCCATAAGGACTTCATTAACCCTGTCACTCATGGGTAACAATACAGACCCCCATAAGCACTTCATTAACCCCCTCACTCATGGGGGTCAATATAGACCCCCATAAGCATCTAATTAACCCTGTCAATCATCAGGGTCAATACAGACCACCATAAGCACTTAATTAACCCCCTCACTCAGGGGGGTCAATACAGACACCCATAAACCACTAATTAACTCTGTCATTTATGGGGGTCAACAAAGACCCCCATAAGCCCTTCATTAGCTGTGTCACTCATGGGGGTCAATACAGACCCCCAAAAGCACTTCATTAACCCTCTCACTCATGGGGGTCTATATAGACCCCCACAAGCCCTTCATTAACCCTGTCACTCATGGGGGTCAATACAGACCCCCAAAAGCCCTCCAAAAACCCTGTCACTCATGGGGGTCAATACAGACCCCATAAGCACTTCATTAACCCCCTAACTCATGGGGGTCAATATAGACCCCCATAAGACCTTCATTAACCCTGCCACTCATGGGGGTCAATACAGACCACCATAAGCACTTAATTAACCCCCTCTCTCATGGGGGTCAAAACATACACCCATAAATCCCTAATTAACCCTGTTATTTATGGGGGTCAACATAGACCCCCATAAGCCCTTGATTAACCCTGTCATTCATGGGGGTCAATATAGACCCCCATAAGCCCTTCATTAACCCTGTCACTCATGGGGTTCAATACAGACCCCCATAAGGACTTCATTAACCCTGTCACTCATGGGTAACAATACAGACCCCCATAAGCACTTCATTAACCCCCTCACTCATGGGGGTCAATATAGACCCCCATAAGCAATTAATTAACCCTGTCACTCATCAGGGTCAATACAGACCACCATAAGCACTTAATTAACCCCCTCACTCAGGGGGGTCAATACAGACACCCATAAACCCCTAATTAACTCTGTCATTTATGGGGGTCAACATAGACCCCCATAAGCCCTTCATTAGCTGTGTCACTCATGGGGGTCAATACAGACCCCCATAAGCACTTCATTAACCCCCTCACTCATGGGGGTCTATATAGACCCCCACAAGCCCTTCATTAACCCTGTCACTCATGGGGGTCAATACATACCCCCAAAAGCCCTTCAAAAACCCTGTCACTCATGGGGGTCAATACAGACCCCATAAGCACTTCATTAACCCCCTAACTCATGGGGGTCAATATAGACCCCCATAAGACTTTCATTAACCCTGTCACTCATGGGGGTCAATACAGACCACCATAAGCACTTAATTAACCCCCTCACTCATGGGGGTCAATACATACACCCATAAACCCCTAATTAACCCTGTTATTTATGGGGTCAACATAGACCCCCATAAGCCCTTGATTAACCCTGCCACTCAGGGGGGTCAATACAGACCCCCATAAGCCCTTAATTAACCCTGTCACTCATGGGAGTCAATATAGACCCCATAAGCCCTTCATTAACTCTGTCACTCATGGGGGTCAATACAGACCCCCATAAGCACTTAATTAACCCTCACTCATGTGGGTAAATACAGACCCCCGTAAACCCCTAATTAACCCTGTTACCCATGGGGGTGAATACAGACCCCCATAAGCCCTTCATTAACCCTTCACTCATGGGGGTCAATACAGACCCCCATAAACCCTTATTTAACCCATCATTCATGGGGGTTTAATACAGACCCCATAAACTGCTAATTAACCTGTCATTTATGGGGGTCAATATACCCCCATAAGCCTTCATAACCTGTCACTCATGGGGGTCAATACAGGCCCCCATAAGCACTTCATTAACCCTCTCACTCATCGGGGTTAATATAGACCCCATAAGCCCTTCATTAACCCTGGTCATTCATGGGGTCAATATAGACCCCATAAGCCCTTCATCAACCCTGTCACTCATGGGGGTCAATACAGGCCCCCATAAGCACTTCATTAACCCCCTTACTCATGGGGGTCAATATCGACCACCATAAGCACTTAATTAACCCTGTCATTCATGGGGGTCAATATAGACCCCCATAAGCCCTTCATTAACCCTGTCACTCATGGGGGTAAATACAGACCCCCATAAACTCCTAATTAACCGTCTCATTCATTTGGATCAATGTAGACCCCCCATAAGCTCTTCATTAACCCTGTCACTCTGGAGGGTCAATACAGCGCCCCAAACGCCTTTAATTAACCCCCTTACTCATGGGGGTCAATACAGAACCGCATAAACCGCTAATGAACCTTGTCATTTATTGGGGTCAATTTACACCACCATAAGCACTTCATTAACCTTGTCACTCATGGGGGTCAATACAGGCCCCTATAAGCACTTCATTAACCCCCTCACTCATGGGGGTAAATACAGACCCCCATAAACCCCTAATTAACCCTGTTACTCATGGGGGTGAATACAGACCCCCATAACCCCTTCATTAACCCTTTCACTCATGGGGGTCAATACAGGACCCCCATAAACCCTTATTAATTAACCCCATCACTCATGGGGGTCAATACAGACCCCCATAAACCGCTAATTAACCCTGTCATTTATGGGGGTCAATATACCCCCATAAGCCCTTCACTACCCCTGTCACTCATGGGGGTCAATACAGGCCCCCATAAGCACTTAATTAACCCTCTCACTCATCGGGGTTAATATAGACCCCCATAAGCCCTTCATTAATCCTGTCACTCAGGGGGGTCAATACAGACCCCCATAAGCACTTCATTAACCCTGTCACTCATGGGGTCAATACAGGCCCCTTAAGCACTTCATTAACCGCCTCACTCATAGGGGTCAATATAGAACCCCATAAGCCCTTCATTAACCCTGTCACTCAAGGGGGTCAATACAGACTTCCATAAGTACTTCATTAACCCTGTCACTCATGGGGGTCAATACAGGCCCCCATAAGCACTTCATTAACCCCCTTACTCATGGGGGTCAATATCGACCACCATAAGCACTTAATTAACCCTGTCATTCATGGGGGTCAATATAGACCCCCATAAGCCCTTCATCAACCCTGTCACTCATGGGGGTCAATACAGGCCCCCATAAGCACTTCATTAACCCCCTTACTCATGGGGGTCAATATCGACCACCATAAGCACTTAATTAACCCTGTCATTCATGGGGGTCAATATAGACCCCCATAAGCCCTTCATTAACCCTGTCACTCATGGGGGTCAATACAGACCCCCATAAGCATTTAATTAACCCCCTCACTCATGGGGTTCAATACAGTCCCCCTTAAACCCCTAATTAACCCTGTCACTCATGGGGGTCAATATAGACCCCATAAGCCCTTCATTAACCCTGTCACTCATGGGCGTCAAAACAGACCCCCATAAGCACTTCATTAACCCCTTCACTCATGGGGGTCAATACAGACCCCCATAAGCACTTCATTATCATCCTCACTCATGAGGGTTAACATAGACCCCCATAAGCCCTTCATTAACCCTGTCACTCATGGGGGTCAATACAGACCCCCATAAGACCTTCATTAACCCTGTCACTCATGGGGGTCAATACAGGCCTTCATAAGCACTTCATTAACACCCTCACTCATAAGGGTCAATATAGACCCCCATAAGACCTTCATTAACCCTGTCACTCATGGGGGTCAATACAGACCCCCATAAACTCCTAATTAACCCTCTCATTCATTGAGGTCAATGTAGACCCCCCATAAGCTCTTCATTAACCCTGTCACTCAAGAGGGTCAATACAGACCCCCATAAACACTTATTTAACCCCGTCACTCCGGAGGGTCAATACAGCCCCTCATAAGCCTTTAATTAACCCCTTTACTCATGGGGGTCAATACAGACCCCCATAAACCGCTAATGAACCCTGTCATTTATGGGGGTCAATTTAGACCCCCATAAGCACTTCATTAACCTTGTCACTCATGGGGGTTAATACAGGCCCCTATAAGCACTTCATTAACCCCTTCACTCATGGGGGTCAATACAGACCCCCATAAGCCCTTCATTAACCCTGTCACTCATGGGGGACAATATAGATCCCCATAAATCCCTAATCAACCCTGTCATTCATGGGGGTCAATATAGACCCCCATAAGCCCTTCATTAACCCTGTCACTCAGGGGGGTCAATACAGACCCCCATAAGCCCTTCATTGACCCTGTCACTCATGGGGGTCAATACAGACCCCCATAAGCACTTAATTAAACCTGTCACTCATGGGAGTCAATATACACCCCCATAAGCCCTTCATTAACTCTGTCACTCATGGGGGGTCAATACAGACCCCCATAAGCACTTAATTAACCCCCTCACTCATGGGGGTCAATACAGACCCCCATAAGCCCTTCATTAACCCTGTCACTCATGGGGGACAATATAGATCCCCATAAATCCCTAATCAACCCTGTCATTCATGGGGGTCAATATAGACCCCCATAAGCCCTTCATTAACCCTGTCACTCAGGGGGGTCAATACAGACCCCCATAAGCCCTTCATTGACCCTGTCACTCATGGGGGTCAATACAGACCCCCATAAGCACTTAATTAAACCTGTCACTCATGGAGTCCAATATACACCCCCATAAGCCCTTCATTAACTCTGTCACTCATGGGGGGTCAATACAGACCCCCATAAGCACTTAATTAACCCCCTCACTCATGGGGGTCAATACAGACCCCCATAATCCCCTAATTAACCCTGTCACTCATGGGGGTGAATATGGAACCCCATAAGCCCTTCATTAACCCTGTCACTCATGGGGGTTATATAGACCCTCATATGCACTTAATTAACCCCCTCACTCATGGGGGTCAATATAGACCCCCATAAGCCCTTCATTAACCCTGTCACTCAGGGGGGTCAATACAGACCCCCATAAGCACTTCATTAACCCTGTCACTCATGGGGGTCAATACAGACCCCCATAATCCCCTAATTAACCCTGTAACTCATGGGGGTGAATATGGAACCCCATAAGCCCTTCATTAACCCTGTCACTCATGGGGGTCAATACAGACTCCCATAAGCACTTCATTAACCCGGTCACTCATGGGGGTCAATATAGACCCCCAAAAGCCCTTCATTAACCCTGTCACTCATGGGGGTCAATACAGACCCCCATAAGCCCTTCATTAACCCTGTCACTCATGGGGGTCAATAAAGGCCTCCTTAAGCACTTCATTAACCCCCTCACTCATTGGGTCAATATCGCCCCCCATAAGCCCTTCATTAACCCTGTCACTCAGGGGCGTCAATACAGACCCCCATAAGCACAATTAACCACCTCACTCATGGGGGTCAATACAGAACACCATAAACCCCTGTCACTCATGGGGGTCAATATAGATCCTCAAAAACCCCTAATTAACCCTGTCATTCATGGGGGTCAATATAGACCCCCATAAGCCCTTTATTAACCCTGTCACTCATGGGGGTCAATACAGCCTACCATAAGCCCTTAATTAACACCCTCACTCATGTGGGTCAATATAGACCCCCATAAACAGCTAATTAACCCTGTCATTCATGGGGGTCAATATAGACCCCCATAAGCCCATCATTAACCCTGTCACTCATGGGGGTCAATAAAGACTTTCATAAGCCCTTCATTAACACTGTTACTCATGGGGGTCAATACAGGCCCCCATAAGCACTTAATTAACCCCCTCACTCATGGGGGTCAATATGGACCCCCATATGCACTTAATTAACCCTGTCACTCATGGGGGTCAATATAGACCCCCATAAGCCCTTCATTAACCCTGTCACTCATGGGCGTCAATACAGACTCCCATAAGTACTTTATTAACCCCCTCACTCATGGGGTCAATACAGACCCCCATAAACCCTTAATAAAACCTGTCATTCAGGGGGTCAATATAGACCCCCATAAGCCCTTCATTAACCCTGTCACTCAGCGGGGTCAATAAAGACCCCATTAAGCCCTTCATTAACTGTGTCACTCATGGGGGTCAATACAGACCCCCATAAGCACTTCATTAACCCTGTCACTCATGGGGGTCAATACAGGCCGCCATCAGCACTTCATTAACACCCTCACTCATGGGGGTCAGTATAGAACCCCATAAGAACTTCATTAACCCTGTCACTCATGGGGGTCAATACAGACCCCCATAAACCCCTAATTAACCCTGTCATTCATGGGGGTCAATATAGACCCCCATAAGCCCTTCATTAACCCTGTCACTCATGGGGGTCAATACAGACCCCCATAAGCACCTAATTAACCCCCTCACTCATGGGGGTCAATACAGACCCCCTTAAACCCCTAATTAACCCTCACTCATGAGAGTCAATATGTATCCCCATAAGCCCTTCATTAACCCTTTCAATTATGGGTGTCAATACAGACCCCCATAATCCCTTAATTAACCCCGTCACTCCGGAGAGTCAATACAGCCCCCTATAAGCCCTTAATTAACCCCCTCACTCATGGTGGTCAATATAGACCCCCATAAGCCCTTCATTAACCCTGTCACTCATGGGGGTCAATACAGACTTCCGTAAGCCCATCATTAACCCTGTCACTCATGGGGGTCAATACAGGCCCCCATAAGCACTTCATTAACCCCCTCACTCATGGGGGTCAATATAGACCCCCATGAGCACTAAATTAACCCTGTCACTCATGGGGGTCAATATAGACCCACACAAGCCCTTCATTAACCCTGTCACTCATGGGAGTCAATACAGGCACCCATAAGCCCTTAATTAACCCCCTCACTCATGGGGGTCAGTATAGACCCCCATAAGCCCTTAATTAACCCCCTCACTCATGGGGGTCAATACAGACCCCCATAAACCCCTAATTCTCTTGGTCATTCATGGGGGTCAATATAGACCCCCATAAGCCCTTCATTAACCCTGTCACTCTTAGGCGTCAATACCGAACCCCATAAGCACTTAATTTACCCACTTACTCATGGGGGTCAATACAGACCCCCATAAACCCCTAATTAACCCTTCACTCATGGGGGTCAATATAGATCCCCATAAACCACTAATTAACCCTGCCATTCATGGGGGTCAATATAGACCCACATAAGCCCTTCATTAACCCTGTCACTCATGTGGGTCAATACAGACCCCCATAAGCCCTTCATTAACCCTGTCACTCAGGGTGGTCAAAACAGACCCCCATAAGCCCTTCATTAACTGTGTCACTCATGTGGGTCAATACAGATCCCCATAATCCCTTCATTAACCCTGTCACTCATGGGGGTCAATACAGACCCCCATAAGCACTTCATTAACCTTGTCACTCATGGGGGTCAATACAGGCCCCCATAAGCACTTCATTAACCCCCTTAATCATGGGGGTCAGTATAGACCCCCATAAGACTTTCAATAACCCTGTCACTAATGGGGGTCAATACAGACCCACATAAACCCCTAATTAACCCTGTCATTCATGGGGGTCAATATAGACCCCCATAAGCCCTTCATTAATGTCACTCATGGGGGTCAATAAAGACCCCCTCAAACCCCTAATTAACCCAGTCACTCATGGGAGTCAATATGGACCCCCATAAGCCCTTCATTAACCCTGTCACTCATGGGGGTCAATTCAGACCCCCATAGGCACTTAATTAACCCTGTCACTCCAGAGGGTCAATACAGCCCCTTTAAGCCCTTAATTAACCCCCTTACTCTTGGGGGTCAATACAGACCCCCATAAACCGCTAATTAACCCTGTCATTCATGGGGATCAATATAGACCCTTATAAGCCCTTCATTAACCCTGTCACTCATGGGGGTCAATACAGACTTCCATAAGCCCTTTACTAACCCTGTCACTCATGGGGGTCAATACAGACCCCCATAAACCCTTAATTAACCACGTCACTCATGGGGGTCAATACAGACCCCCATAAATGGTTAATTAACCTTGTCATTTATGGGGGTCAATATTGATCCCCATAAGCCCTTCACTAACCCTGTCCCTCAGGGGGGTCAATACAGACCCTCATAAGCCCTTCATTAACTGAGTCACTCATGGGGGTCAGTACAGACCCCCATAAGCCCTTCATTAACCCTGTCACTCATGGGGGTCAATACAGACCCCCATATAAATTTAATTAACCCTGTCACTCATGGAGGTGAATACAGGCCCCCAAAAGCACTTCATTAACCCCCTCAATCATGGGGGTCAGTATAGACCCCCATAAGACCTTCATTAACTCTGTCACTCATGGGGGTCAAGACAGACCCCCATAAACTCCTAATTAACCCTTTCATTTATGAGGGTCAATATAGACCCCCATAAGCCCATCATTAACCCTGTCATTCAGGGGGTTCAATACAGACCCCCATAAGCCCTTCATTAATGTGGTCACTCATGGGAGTCAATATGGACCCCCATAAGCCCTTCATTAACCCTGTAACTCATGGGGGTCAATACAGACCCCCATAAACCCTTAATTAACCCCCTTACCCTGGAGGATCAATACAGCCCCCCATAAGCCCTTATTTAACACCCCCACTCATGGGGGTCAATACAGACCCCCATAAACAGCTAATTAACCCTGTCATTCATTGGGGTCAATATAGACCCCCATAAGCCCTTCATTAACCCTGTCACTCATGGGGGTCAATACAGACTTCCATAAGCCCTTCATTAACCCTGTCACTCATGGGGGTCAATACAGGCCCCCATAAGCACTTAATTAACCCCCTCACTCATGGGGGTCAATATAGACACCCATAAGCACTTAATAAACCCTGTCACTCATGGGGGTCAATATAGACCCCCATAAGCCATTCATTAACCCTGTCACTCATGGACATCAATACAGACCCCCATAAGCACTTTATTAACCCCCTCACTCATGGGGGTCAATACAGACCCCCATAAACCCCTAATTAACCCTGTCATTAATGGGGGTCAATATAGACCCCCATAAGCCCTTCATTAACCCTGACACTCAGGGAGGTCAATACAGACCCCCATAAGCCCTTCATTAACTGTGTCACTCATGGGGGTCAATACAGACCCCCATAAGTCCTTTATTAACCCTGTCACTCATGGGGGTCAATAAAGACCCCCATAAGAACTTCATTAACCCTGTCACTCATGGGGGTCAATACAGGCCCCCATAAGCACTTCATTAACCCCCTCAATCATAAGGGTCAGTATAGACCCCCATAAGCCCTTAATTAACCCCCTTACTCATGGGGGTCAATACAGACCCCCATAAACCGCTAATTAACCCTGTCATTCATGGGGGTCAATATAGACCCCCATAAGCCCTTCATTAACCCTGTCACTCATGGGGGTCAATACAGACTTCCATAAGCCCTTCATTAACCCTGACACTCATGGGGGTCAATACAGCCCCCCATAAGCCCTTAATTAACCCCCTCACTCATGGGGATCAATACAGACTCCCATAATCCGCTTATTAACCCTGTCACTCATGGGGTCCATATAGACCCTCATAAGCCTCTATTTAACCCCATCAGTCCCATAAGGGTATATTAAGACCATTAAGGGCCTGTTACACCTCAACATTAACCACATAAGTGCCATGAGGGTCCTCAAGGACAATCATGACACTAAGTATAAACACTACACTGCACTATACCCCCCCAATAAAACATTAAATATCAACTAAACAGCCTCTACACTAACCTATTAACACCTACACTACCTACCTACACTACCTACCTACCCCACATATAATACATACAATACAATACATACAATATAATACAATACAATTAAATACAATACAATACAATAAAATACAATACAATAAAATACAATACACCCCTATCTAATATACAATACATCCTATCTATCTAATATACATCCCCCAATCTATCTAAATAAATACCATAATCTAATATACATCCTATCTGTATAATATACATCACACAATCTACGTAATATACAATAAATACTATCTATCTAATATACATCCTATCTATCTAATATACATCCCCCAATCTATCTAAATAAATACCACAATCTAATATACAATACATGCTATGCTATCTATATAAAACACATACCCCTAGCTAACATACAATAAATGCTATCTATATATAAAATAATCTAATTCTAAGCTAAAATAAAATAATTAAGACCACTTACCTTTGCAGTTGTCCATTCAGATCAGCCACCTAGGGAAAAAATAAAAAAAAATGAGTGCAACACATTTACAGTAAATAAATAAACATTCTAAACATTCTAAATATTCTACTCACCTTTCCAGCATGTCCTGTCCTTATTCTTTTACGCGGCACCTGTTAAAAAAAAACATAACATTAATACACATACATAAATATAAAAATAAAATAAAATAAACATAATCTACATTGTACTTACCTCCCCTCTATGTCTCCGGCCTCCTCTTCTTCTGCCCCGCCCTGGAACCGAGCTCTAAAAAAAAAAAAAGAACACACATCCGCACTCAAAGACATCCCCGACGCTAATGAGGCTCCCAGAGACTTTTCCGGAAGAAAATAGGCAATGGCGCCTTCTGATTGGTTGAAAGCGTTGTCTATCAAATTCACCCAATTCAGGAGGCGCCAATGTGTGAGCCAATCAGAAAGGGATACACCCAAAAATCCCACTCTGATTGGATAATGCACCTGTCAATCTTTATTTAAACCAATCACAAGGCGCAGATGCCTTCAGCCAATCACAATGGAATACACCCCCACAGGGTTGTTGGCTGGAGGCATCTGCGCATTCTGATTGGTTGCACTGACAATAGCCAATCACAATGTAATACACCCCCACTTACTGATTGGTGAAGGCATTTGCGCCTTCTCATTGGCTATTGTCAATGTCAATCAGTATTACAGCCAATGGGAAGATTCAGCTAATCACCGCGTGGGGGTGTATCCTATTGTGATTCGCTGATGGCAATAAAGCCTTCAGATTGGTTCAAATATAGATTGACAGGTGCGTTATCCAATCAGGGTGGGATTTTGGGGTGTATGCCTTTCTCATTGGTTCACAATTGGCGTCTTCTCATTGGCTGAATTTGACAGACAGCGTTTTCAGCCAATCAGAAGCCGCCATTGCCAATTTTATTCTGGAACACTCCGAAGGAAGCTCATTAGTGTCTGGGACATCCGCCAGGGCGGATGTGTGTTGTTTTTTTTTTTTTTTTTTTTAAAGAGCGCGAATGCTTCCAGGGCCCATTCGGGGCACAACACGAGGAGGCCGGAGACATCGCAGTGAGGTAAGTACAATGTAGATTGTGTTGATTTTACTTGTTTTTATATTTATGTATGTGAACTAATGTAATGTTTTTTTTAACAGGGGCCGCGCTGTAGAAGCAAAGATGGAGGACGTGACATGCTGGAAAGGTGAGTAGAATATTTAGAATGTTTAGAATGTTTATTTATTTTATGTAAACGTGTTGTAGTAATTTTTTAAATCTTTTTTACCTTAGGTTGGTGATCTGAAGAAACATCTCAAAGGTAAGTGGTCTTAATTATTTTATTTTAGCTTAGAATTAGGGTTGCTATATAGAGATAGCATGTATTGTATATTACATAGATAGGGGATGTATTGTATATAGATAGGGCCTCATTCTATTAACGGCCGTAGGAGATGCATGGGCCGCAAGGACCGGCCGCAAGCTATTCGGCTATTCTATTCCCCTCCGGCCGTGGATTCCGGCAGGCTTGCGGCCGGCGCCTTGCTATCCCTTGCGGCCGCAAGAGCCGGAGGAAAGCCTTTGATCTAAAACGGCCACAAAAGATTCGGCCGCAAGAAAATCGCGGTTGCTATTCAATTGCTCCGGGAGCCCTCTCTGCAAGGCTAAAACCGAGCCGCAGCTTACTTGCAGGAAAAAGGTCCCGCTAGCTCCAATTAAGCACAAAATATAGCCAAAATAAAGCCATCCTGCACTCTGAGGAGACTATAAAGTGATTGTAGGTGTTAGCAAAAATAGCACAACATTCCCCTACACTCAAATCTGTAAATAATGTGTTTTTTAATATATGTCAAATATCCATGTAAAAGTCCATAGGGCTTGGAGCACCTCAGACCCGCCCCCTCTCTGCGGCCGGAAAATAAACAGTTAATACAATCTCGGATTTGGGCTGATGTGCAAGCTTGAGAGTAGGTTGCTATTAATCCTCATGTCCCCCATTATGATCCCTAGCAATTACAGAGCTTTACAGTGCTGTCTTGAATTTATTTTTGCGTTTAAAGATTTCTGAGCTTACGGCCGGTTGCAAGATTTACGGCCGGCCGTAAGGGGAGATCCTTGCGGGGCCGTATAATTGAATTGCAAGATAACGGAACCCCCGCAAGTAATCGCAGCCTTGCGGCCGTTTTTTACGGTCGATAATAGAATGAGGCCCATAGTATTTATTGTATATTAGATAGATAGGGGATGTATATTAGATAGATAGTATTGTATATTAGATAGGGGGATGTATATTAGATAGAGGGATGTATATTAGATAGGGGGTTGTATGTTAGATAGTGCTGTATTGTATTGTATTTAATTGTATTGTATTGTATTATATTGTATGTATTGTATTGTATTTAATTGTATTGTATTGTATTTAATTGTATTGTATTGTATTATATTGTATGTATTATATGTATTTCCTTTTCAGGTGTGTAATTTCTTTTTTTCTGCAGTGGGGGGTGGGTTGTAATTTTTTTTTAATTATTTACTGTAATGTTCCTTTTTTTTGTGACTTAGTTTTTTTTTTTCTGTAATGTACATTTTTTATTTTTGGTGATTTCATTTTTTTTAATTTTATGTAATGTAGATTTTTGATGACTTTAGTTTTTTTTATTTCTGTAATTACAGTGGTGGGGAGGGTGTTATTAGGGGGTAGGTAGGTAGTGTAGATGTTAATAGGTTAGTGTAGAGGGTGTTTAGTTGATATTTAATGTTTTATTGGGGGGGGTATATTGCAGTGTAGTGTTTATACTTAGTGTCATGATGGTCCTTGAGGACCGTCATGGCACTTATGTGGTTAATGTTGGGTTGTAACAGGCCCATAATGGTCATAATATACCCTTATGGGACTGATGGGGTTAAATAGAAGCTTATGAGGGTCTGGATAGACCCCCATACGTGACCTTGGTAAAAATGGTGTAGTGCTTGACCCCCGTGGAACTTATAGTGTTATTACATGTGTTCATTAGTGTGTTAGAGGGGTCTATATAGTTGAGGCACACAGTACACTTACATTGTGTGGCAAACAGCATTTCAACACTTTCTTTTATTGACCATTATTTTTTGACGGGCAAGTCGCTAGTAAGAAAAATAATTAAGACTATAATCATAATATGAATAAAGTGTACTGTGAAAGAACAATAAGTCTAATAAAATTTGTCATTTACAGGCTATAAGTGTATCTGACAATACTATCCTTGTCAGCATTGATGTAGAGCAACTCTACACAAGCATTCCACACACTTTGGGTATTGGTGCAGTTGAATTATTTTTGAAAAGCAAATGAACCACTTTGGGAGCTTATAACAAACTAATTGTTGAGTTACTTCAATTCATTCTCACAACAAAAATATTTTTTCTTTGACCACAAATGGTACCATCGAAAGAGAGTTACTGCCATAGGGACACCCTGTGTGCTGAATTACGCCAACCTATTCTTAGGTTGGTGGGAGGACGCGCAGGTGTTTAATGATCCAATGGCTATACACACCCAAAAAATTCTGTTATGGCATTGTTTTATAGATGACATATTGACTCGGACAATGAAAGAATTCAAGGACTTTATCTCTGAGCTCAACAATAACACTTTGGGTCTATGCTCCACCTATGAGGCCAGTATGTCACAGATTACATTTCTTGATTTGACTATGCAAAAAGATGCTGTTGGTTATTTGCATCAGTTTATAGAAAACCAATGGCTACTAAGTCATTCCTATCTTGGTCCAGTATGCACCCATACCATCTAAAATGTGGGATACCTTTTGGTCAATTCCTTTTGAGCTAGAAGGAACTGTACTACAGAAGGAGATTTAAAAAAACAGGCTGATATCCCTCAAACAAAATTTAAAGCAAAAGGATACCCCAATAAGTGCCTAAAAGATGCATATAAATGGGCATTAAAAGCTAAAAGAACTTCATTTCTAAACAAAAAAAGGTAATGATAGGGATGAAGATAGGAAAGATGCTAGTAAAACCAGATTTATATTAACATACAGTGGATATAAAAAGTCTACAGACCTCTGTTAAAATGTCAGGTTTCTGTGCTGTAAAAAAATGAGACAAAGATAAATCATTTCAGAACTTTTTCCACTTTAATGTGACCTATAAACTGTACAACTCAATTGAAAAACAAACTGAAATCTTTTAGGTAGAGGGAAGAAAAAATATAAAAATAAAATAATATGGTTGCATAAGTATGCACACCCTTAAACTAATACTTTGTTGAAGCACCTTTTGATTTTATTACAGCACTCAGTCGTTTTGGGGATGAGTCTATCAGCATGGAACATTTTGACTTGTCAAGATTTGCCCACTCTTCTTTGCAAAAACAGTCCAAATCTGTCAGATTGCGAGGGCATCTCCTGTACACAGCCCTCTTCAGATCACCCCACAGATTTTCAATCGGATTCAGGTCTGGGCTCTAGCTGGGCCATTCCAAAACTTTAATCCTCTTCTGGTGAAGCCATTCCTTTGTAGATTTGGATGTATGCTTTGGGTCGTTGTCAAGCTGAAAGATGAAGTTCCTCTTCATGTTCAGTTTTCTAGCGGAAGCCTGAAGGTTTTGTGCCAATAGTGACTGGTATTTGGAACTGTTCATAATTCCCCCTATCTTAACTAAGGCCCCAGTTCCAGCTGAAGAAAAACAGCCCCAAAGCATGATGCTGTCACCACCATGCTTCACTGTGGATATGGTGTTCTTTTGGTGATGTGCAGTGTTGTTTTTGCGCCAAACATATCTTTCGGAATTATGGCCAAAAAGTTCAACCTTGATTTCATCAGACCAGAACACCTTTTCCCACATGCTTTTGGGAAACTTCCGATGTGTTTTAGCAAAATGTAGCCTGGCTTGGATGTTTTTCTTTGTAAGAAAAAGCTTTTGTCTTGCCACTCTACCCCATAGCCCAGACATATGAAGAATACGGGAGATTGTTGTCACATGTACCACACAGCCAGTACTTGCCAGATATTCCTGCAGCTCCTTTAATGTTGCTGTAGGCCTCTTGGTAGCCTCCCAGACCAGTTTTTTTCTCGTTTTTTCATCAATTTTGGAGGGAGCTCCAGTTCTTGGTAATGTCACTGTTGTGCCATATTTTCTCCACTTGATGATGACTGTCTTCACTGTGTTCCATGGTATATCTAATGCCTTGGAAATTCTTTTGTACCCTTTTCCTGACTGATACCTTTTAACAATGAGATCCCTCTGATGCTTTGGAAGCTCTCTGTGGACCATGTCTTTTGCTGTGGGATGCGACTAAGAACATTTCAGAAAAGACCATCTAGAGCAGCTGAACTTTATTTGGGATTAATCAGAGGCACTTTAAATGATGGCAGGTGTATGCTGACTCCTATTTAATACGATTTGGAATCTGATTGCTTAATTGTGAACACAGCTACATCCCCAGTTATAAAAGGGTGTGCAGACTTATGCAACCACATTATTTTTCTTTTTTTTTTTTTTTCCTCCACCTAAACGATTTCAGTTTGTTTTTCAATTGAGTTGTACCGTTTATAGGTAACATTAAAGGTGGAAAAGGTTCTGAAATGATTTATCTTTGTCTCATTTTTTTACAGCACAGAAACCTTACATTTTAACAGGGGTGTGTAGAATTTTTATATCCACTGTATGGACGAAACTCAGAGAATATAAGACAAATTTTAAACACTCATTGCCCTATTTTAAAGGCAGATAAGGACCTTTCAGAGGATTTACCTGAAAAGGTCCTAATTACATATAGAAGAGCTAGAAGCATAAAAGATGAGGTGACGCATATTCTGTTTCAAACTAAAGAGTATTCCAAAACCTGGCTACACCCACTACATGTTACATATCGTTGTGGCCAGATGTAAGGTGTGCCAATACATACAACCCACTAGGGAATTCCTTAATCCTAAAGTAAAATATACAAGATCAGTGAATTCTACAACCGCCTTTCCACAGGTGTAGTTTATATAATTAAATGCACCTGTAACAATATTTATGTGGGAAAAACCACACGTCAGGTAGGAAGGCGTATACTTGAACACATCTATTCTAAAACATACCATAGAAATTATATGAATGTGATCAGCTTCTGTGTAATAGACAAGGTAATCGTAAACGCCAGAAAGGGTAATCTTGATAGAGCCTTATTACAGAACGAATCTAAATGGATTTATCAATTAACGTCTCTAAGCCCAAATGGATTAAATGAGAGTTTTTCCTTTACCCTGTTTATTTAATGACTCAACATAGTACTAACATATTTAGTAGTTTTATTATAAATAGTGATGTCGCGAACATCAAATTTTCGGTTCGCGAACCGCGGACTCGAATTCCATCAAATGTTCGCGAACAGACGAACATTTGCGAACCGCCATGGACTTCAATGGGCAGGCGAATTTCAAAACCCACAGGGACTCTTTCTGGCCACAATAGTGATGGGAAAGTTGTTTCAAGGGGACTAACACCTGGACTGTGGCATGCCGGAGGGGGATCCATGGCAAAACTCCCACGGAAAATTACATAGTTGATGCAGAGTCTGGTTTTAAGCCAAAAAGGGCATACATCACCTAACATTTCTAAATTGTTTGGAATAACATGCTTTAAAACATCAGGTATGATGTTGTATCGATCAGGTAGTGTAAGGGTTACACCCGCTTCACAGTGACAGACTATCCCCGTTTAATGCACCGCAAACAACCGCAAACAGTCCCATTGCACAACCGCAAACTCCCCATTTGCACAAGATTGTATACCAAGCTAGCCATGTCCCGTTCCTTGTCTTACTGATGTCATTGAAGGTCTCTTCCTCCACCCAGCCACCAAGGGTCCCCAAAAAGGGACAACAAGCCCCCTGGGACGCCTGCTGTGTTTGGTCTTCCACCTCCTCAAAGCCACCTTCCTCCTCTGACTCCTCTTTTTCAGACTCCCAGAGTCTGGGGGCTTCCACTGCCCTGCATGGAAGATTATACACAGGTCAGAGTCTGGGGGCTTCCACTGCCCAGCATGGAATATTATGCACAGGTCAGAGTCTGGGGGCTTCCACTGCCCAGCATGGAAGATTATACACAGGTCAGAGTCTGGGGGCTTCCACTGCCCAGCATGGAAGATTATACGCGTTGCCTCTGTCTGCATTATTATAAGGTGTGTACTGTTAAGTAGTACTATTCCTATCAGTTTAATCCCTGTTACGTCCACTATTAGGGGACGTGTATATGGCATGGATTTTTGGAACAGGGAGATGGAACAAGATGCTTGGTCAGACCTCCTACTTCGAATTTGGGGCACTGCACGTGCAATCTAAGGTGCCACCAGATAGGAGTGGTGTATTAAGTTGTACTACTCATTCCTATCAGTTTAATACCTGTTACGTCACCTATCAGGGGACGTGTATATGGCATGGATTTTTGGAACAGGGAGATGGAAAAAGATGCTTGGTCAGACCTCCTACTTCGAATTTGGGGCACTGCACGTGCAATCTAAGGTGCCACCAGCTAGGAGTGGTGTATAAAGTTGTACTACTCATTCCTATCAGTGTAATACCTGTTACGTAACCTATCAGGGGACGTGTATATGGCATGGATTTTTGGAACAGGGATATGGAAAAAGATGCTTGGTCGGACCTTCTACTTCAAATTTGGGGCACTGCACGTGCAATGTAATGTGCCACCGGATAGGAGTAGTGTATTCAGTTGTACTACTCATTCCTATCAGTGTAATATCTGTTACGTCACCTATCAGGGGACGTGTATATGGCATGGATTTTTGGAACAGGGAGATGGAAAAAGATGCTTGGTCGGGCCTCCTACTTCGAATTTGGGGCACTGCACGTGCAATCTAAGGTGCCACCAGATAGGAGTGGTGTATTAAGTTGTACTACTCATTCCTATCAGTGTAATACCTGTTACGTCACCTATCAGGGGACGTGTATATGGCATGGATTTTTGGAACAGGGAGATGGAAAAAGATGCTTGGTCGGTCTTCCCACTTCGAATGTGGGGCACTGCACGTGCAATGTAATGTGCCACCAGATAGGAGTGGTGTATTAAGTTGTACTATTCATTCTGTGATGGAGTGCCACTAGGGGTCACAAGAGAGCTCTGTAAGAGGATGGAAAGAGTTAAATCCAGACCGTTATCAGAGGCTAAATGGAAACCCAGCTGGATACTGCCTTTAAAAGCAGCAGAGAGATGGGTGGAGTTTCTCTCACTTAGGCTTGGGCCTAACAGCCGTGAGCTGTGTGTGAAAGCCCTGGACAGCTCAGCTGCGGGGATCCTTAGAGCTGGGATTTGTGCTGGAGCGAGACAGTCAGGAAGGCTGCGGAGTTCCAGAGTTTGCGCACAGAGAAGACTTCTGTGGTATTGGAGATATTCCACAGAGAGAGGATTATCTAAAGACCCCATCCCTGGGAAGCCGAAGGCAACAAGGGATAAAAAGGTTGGTGACAAATATATGTTGTTTTCACCATATGAGGATAAGAAGTACAAATGCCCCAGGAAGAAGAGTGTATTGAGAGAAAGTAATAGTTCCTCATTTCAAGAGGGTGACAAGGGCCCTAGGCTTCACCCACTGTTGGCAGAAGCCATAGAGGAAAAGACATCAAAAGACTGTTTTGTTTCCTGGCCACAAGGTGGCGATATAACAAAGTTAAGAGACTGTTTGTTTCCTGGCCACAAGGTGGCACTCTCCGGAGCCAGAGAAGCTGGCCGGATATAGTCAGGGCGTTCCTGAGTATAGTAAGCACGTTTATGCAGGGTTTTATTTTATTTGCTGAATACAAGCACTGTTTTTGTTATTTTTGTGCTATGAATAAAATAGCAGTACAACTCAACTTTGAACAAGCCTGCTGTGTCTTCCTCCCTGTATAAAGAAAAGATAAGAAAGTGCAGGACGCAAACCCCGCCAGAAGGGGGCGCCCTGTTACACTGGTGGCAGTGGTGGGATTGTGAAGTGTCTGAGTGCAAGAAGACAGCCCACAGTACAGTACAGTGATGGAGGATATACTGAAGGCCTTGCTGCAACAGCAGCAACAGCAGCACCAGCAGCAACTGCAGCAGCAACAGCAGGAACAGCAGCGACAAGCCGAGGAGGAAACAATCCGCATGAGAGAGGCCACAGCTGCTCATCAAGAGTTCACTAGAAAGTGGGCCATCCAGTTAGCCCAGAATGAAGCTATACTGGACAACTATAGAAAAGATTCGGCCAGAGCTAGAGCCAATGAAATTCTTTGGGAGCTGACAGAGGATGATGATGTTATCATATACCTCACCATTTTTGAGCGAACAGCCATTAGGGAGGCGTGGCACAAACGGTACTGGGCCAGCCTCATTGCCCCGTATTTGACGGGCGAAGCTCAGAAAGCTTATCTGAGCTTGAATGAAGAAAATAAAGAAAATTATGATGACCTCAAAGCTGAGATCCTTGCCAGAGTTGGAGTTACCCGGGATGTCAGAGCACAGAGAATCAGTACCCAGAATGAACAGAAGGCGTACTTTACAACCAGCATAAAGGCGCTGGGGGTGCAACAAGCCAGCCGGAGAAGTGCTCCTATACTTCAACCACACGAGAAAGGTTCGACTGGCATGACAAGGAGAGATTTCCATCCAAATATTATGGACACCCCATTGGAGCTTGGCGTTGAGAAGTCATTTGGTGATATTGTCCAAGATAGACAAGCAAGGAACTGGCGGGCTGACAGAGGAGCCGCCACAGAGACGGCAGGAGCCGCCACAGAGACGGCAGGAGCCGCCACAGAGACGGCAGGAGCCGCCACAGAGACGGCAGGAGCCGCTGATGAGAATGCAGAGTGCACAAAAGAAATGGAATCTGTTATCCAGTCCCAAAACAGGAAGGTTCAAGAGTTGCACAAGCAGCTACATGAAATGGCAGCAGAGAAAAATGTCGCCATGGATAACTTCTCACGTCAGAAGAGTGAGCTGGAATACAGTCGTGAGAAAGAGGAGAGACTGATTCTGGAACTGGAGACAGCAGCACACACAGTAA
Organism: Discoglossus pictus; assembly: GCA_027410445.1. Lineage (NCBI taxonomy): Eukaryota > Metazoa > Chordata > Amphibia > Anura > Alytidae > Discoglossus > Discoglossus pictus. The sequence goes on along the minus strand of JAPZIH010000863.1, from coordinate 116,532 downwards.
AAAGACTGGAAGAAGATATTGAATCGGAAAGAGCAGCCCATCGGGAGTCTAAGGTTAACTCTGAAGTTATCCAGTTGCGGATCCTGGACCTTGAGTCTTCACTTCAAGTGGAAAAGGCCAGCTACTCGCAAAGTGCATCCGACTTAGAGATGATAAAAAAACAGTTCAGAGAAGTGGAAGCTGCTTATCACAGGGAAAAGAAACGGGCTGACCGCAATGCGGAAAAACTCAAGGAGTACACACTGTCCCAGACAGGACATATGACGCAGAGCCTGGAGATGTGTCATACCAAACCAGACCGGCGAGAGGTAAAGATGATGCCAGACTATATTCCTGAATGGCGGAGGATGCCTGCATTTGAGGACTACAGAGTGTCCTACAGGAATGAGAAACTGATGCCAATTTGGGAGCAGAGGAAGAATACTCCCAAGTCTAAGCTGGAAAACATGGGGGACATCCTGAAGATGGAAGGATTGACCCAGGAAGTAGCTGAAATCACTGCTAGGTGTACAGCCCTCCAAGTACAGATCACCAAGCTAGAACAAGAGAAGAGCTCCACCAATGCAGAACTAGAAACCCAGAGAGCCCGGTTTGATTCTGAGAAACTGCAGCTAGAGGGAATAATTGCCAATCTGCAGACATCCCTTTCAGAGAACACTGTACAGAAGGAGAGACAAGACCAAGCGGCTCAAACTCAAGAGGAGCAGGTGATTGAAGACATGCAAATAAGTGAAGAGTCATCAAGACAAAACATAGCTGGACTCAACCACCACGTGGACAATCTAAGCAGTATATTGAAGCAAACTGAGGACAAACTTGCAAAGTTCACCAGAAAACTGGAGAGCGAGGCCCAGCAGATGGTTCAGTTAAGGGAAGAGCACAATAAGGTGATTAGTGAGAGAGAGTCAACTCTTAATGTGTTTAATGAGTACAAATCCACAAATGAACAAGAATTAAACTCTTTAAACCAAGCTGTTGAGATTCTGAAGAAAGGTCTTCAATCAAGTTTGGCCACATCCGAGGAGCTAAAAAAGGAAAAATCAGAGTTGGCAGTTAAAGTGCAAGAACGGGATGCAACAATCCTTGATCTAATTGCTAAATGCCAGAATCTGGACACTGAGAATGAGGCGCAAAGTAAGACTCACGCAGCCACAATGGAGTCTCTAAAGACGCAATTAATTGAGAAGGACAACCAGTTACGGCTTTATGAACAGAGAATCTCTGGGAAGGAGGTAATGACAGAAGAAATCCTTCACCTAAAAAAACAATTGCTTGCTATGGAAGAGACTGTGAAAAATCTGAAAGATCTCTTAGAGAGTGACGTAAACCAAAGTCTACCTAACCTCAAAGAGAACAGTAAGCTTTCAAGCTCAGAGAATTTAGAAAAATCCCCAGATCTTGGAAATGATCACATTACTTCATCTCCTGAAAAATCAAACCAAAAAGTACTTTCAAAAGAAGAGCTGCGTAAGACCAATTCAAACAAAACCAGTGCCAAGGACGAAGAGACAGAGAAAAAGAAAGACATTATTTATGTCTCTAATAAAGAGAAAGCGAGTGTAGGCAAAGAAGCATCTAGTAAAGTTGAGAGCGGTGCAAAGCAAACTATGGAGTCAGCTGTGATAGATCAGCCAGAAGAAAGCAGGGAAACAAAGGTTTCACCAACCATAGCAGATCAGTGTGATACAGAGCAGCAACCTGAAACATCAACAAAAAAGGAGACAAAATCACTTGATACTGAAAAATCTCCTGAAACTGAGAAGAAAACAAGTACTTCAAAAAATAAACATAAAGATAAATTACTTCCCTACGAGAGCAAGCAGACTGACAGAGCAAACTCAGTGGTTGAGTCTCAATTTACAGAGGATGGAGCTGCAACTCCAGAAGTAGAGAAGTCTTCAAAATCAGAGAAGCAAGCTCCAGGTTTAAAAAGTAAACCTAGATCCAAGTTAGTTCCTGAAGATGAAAACAGTGGAACAGAAGGGAAGGAAATGACATCGGAGAGGCAGAAAGATGGTCTCAAGTTGACAATCAGGTTCTCCAACAAGAGGAAGAGAGGTGACGCATTATTTGTGGTTTCCGCAGTTGCAGAAGCTGAGGAGCCTGAAGCAGAGGAAAGCATAGGCCGGACATTAAGACGGTCGCCGGGAATTTCACGTCCCTCTGTCAAGGCCGTTGAAGTCAAAGAGCGTAAACCTGAAAAGAAACCCATTAAAGAGGAGGACAAACCTACTGCCCAGGAAGCAGAAAAAGAATTGGAAGAATGGAAACATAAGAGTAAGGAACTCAAGGCAAATCGTTATAGAGATTATGTAAAAGAAACCGGTTGTGAGAGGAAGGATACAATCAAATCGCTCTCTGCAGAATTATCTGAACTGCAGGTCCTATTAAAAGAAATTGAAGAAAAACAAAGCAATGAAGAGAAAGTGATGTTGATGACTCCGGTCCAGAAGGACGAGCTTCTGTTGTACCAAGGAAAACCTGTTCTTCTGAAAAGAAAGAAGAGACAGAAAACTGCGTACAAAGGTCGTACAGATGACACTTGCCTAGATGAGAAGATCAGGAGGAACAGAGTTGTGTGTAACAACCTAAAGGTGTGGTTTGGAGATACTGTCAGTATCCAACCAGGTCCAGAGGTGCCATGTGGCGAACAAGACAGTGTGTTCCCCATAGATGATGCGATGGACGAAACCCATGGTAGTTTATTCGAGGGGTATCTCAAGCCTTACTTCGTCAAAGTTGATGGATCAATTGAAGAAGGGAAAGTTCTCCTGGCGCATGGAAGTACGCGTGCTGTTGAGCTCAAGAGAATAGAGCAAGACCCAAGCCCATACTGCATAGTTGCACCAGAGAATATTATGCCCTATGAAGATGAGCCCCTTAAACGAGAAGACAAGAGGAAGATTAAGTTACAAGTGAGCGCTTACGGCCTCTCGGCTCATGTAGCTCAACTACATGGTGTTGAGCTGAGGGGGAGGATATGTGATGGAGTGCCACTAGGGGTCACAAGAGAGCTCTGTAAGAGGATGGAAAGAGTTAAATCCAGACCGTTATCAGAGGCTAAATGGAAACCCAGCTGGATACTGCCTTTAAAAGCAGCAGAGAGATGGGTGGAGTTTCTCTCACTTAGGCTTGGGCCTAACAGCCGTGAGCTGTGTGTGAAAGCCCTGGACAGCTCAGCTGCGGGGATCCTTAGAGCTGGGATTTGTGCTGGAGCGAGACAGTCAGGAAGGCTGCGGAGTTCCAGAGTTTGCGCACAGAGAAGACTTCTGTGGTATTGGAGATATTCCACAGAGAGAGGATTATCTAAAGACCCCATCCCTGGGAAGCCGAAGGCAACAAGGGATAAAAAGGTTGGTGACAAATATATGTTGTTTTCACCATATGAGGATAAGAAGTACAAATGCCCCAGGAAGAAGAGTGTATTGAGAGAAAGTAATAGTTCCTCATTTCAAGAGGGTGACAAGGGCCCTAGGCTTCACCCACTGTTGGCAGAAGCCATAGAGGAAAAGACATCAAAAGACTGTTTTGTTTCCTGGCCACAAGGTGGCGATATAACAAAGTTAAGAGACTGTTTGTTTCCTGGCCACAAGGTGGCACTCTCCGGAGCCAGAGAAGCTGGCCGGATATAGTCAGGGCGTTCCTGAGTATAGTAAGCACGTTTATGCAGGGTTTTATTTTATTTGCTGAATACAAGCACTGTTTTTGTTATTTTTGTGCTATGAATAAAATAGCAGTACAACTCAACTTTGAACAAGCCTGCTGTGTCTTCCTCCCTGTATAAAGAAAAGATAAGAAAGTGCAGGACGCAAACCCCGCCAGAAGGGGGCGCCCTGTTACAATTCCTATCAGTGTAATACCTGTTACGTCACCTATCAGGGGACGTGTATATGGCATGGATTTTTGGAACAGGGAGATGGAAAAAGTTGCTTGGTCAGACCTCCTACTTCGAATTTGGGGCACTGCATGTGCAATGTAATGTGCCACCAGATAGGAGTGGTGTATTAAGTTGTACTACTCATTCCTATCAGTGTAATACCTGTTACGTAACCTATCAGGGGACGTGTATATGTCATGGATTTTTGGAACAGGGAGATGGAAATAGATGCTTGGTCTGTCCTCCCACTTCGAATGTGGGGCACTGCACGAGCAATGTAATGTGCCACCAGATAGGAGTGGTGTATTAAGTTGTACTACTCATTCCTATCAGTGTAATACCTGTTACATAGATAGTAGTTACATAGTAATTAAGGTTGAAAAAAGACTTTCAGTCCATCAAGTTCAACCTGTTAAGATCTCCTCTGATCTGCAATATGCGGATTAGTTATTAATTAAATTATTGATTTAATAATTATTAATAGTATAGTATTGGAGGATGAATAAAGAGTTAGTCCATCAAGTTCAACCTTTTTAGATCTCTATTGATCTTTTTAATGTGGACTATTTATTATTATTGTTAATTGTTAATTGATCCAGAGGAAGGCAAACAGAAAAAAAAAAAAACATTGAAACTTTGCCAATTGTCTCATAAGGAAAAAAAAAAGCAAAATTCCTTCCTGACCCCAGAAACTGGCGATCAGATTTCTCCCTGGATCAATATTCCTTGCTAGTTATCTAGGATAGCCTTAAATGCCCTCTTTATTCAAAAATATATCTAACCGCTTTTTGAAGTTGTCTATCGAATTCGCTGTCACCACCTCCTTTGGTAGAGAATTCCACAGTTTAACCACCCTAACTGTGAAGAACCCTTTTCTTTTTTTAAGGTGAAATCTTTTTTCCTCTAACTTCAAAGGATGTCCTCTTGTCAGTTGATAATCTCTTGCTACAAAAAGTTCACTTGACAAAGCCTTATATTGACCCTGGATGTATTTATATAACGTAATCATATCTCCTCTTAGACGCCTTTTTTCTAGCAAAATAAGTTTAATTTTGTTAGTCTTTCTTCATAACTTAGCCCCTCCATTCCCCTTATTAGTTTTGTAGCCCTTCTCTGTACTTTTTCCACCTCTAAAATGTCTTTTTTATGAGGTGGTGCCTAAAATTGTTCTCCATATTCCAAATGAGGGCGTACTAGAGATTTGTATAGCGGCAGAATTATATCTTCTTCCCTGGCTTCTATACCCTTCCTAATACATGCTAATATTTTATTTGCCTTTGCAGCCGCTGCTTGGCTTTGAGCGCTGTTACCTAGGTGGTTGTCCACTAGTACTCCCAAATCCCTTTCAATATCTGATACCCCTAGATTTGCTCCATTAAGATTATAGATTGCTTGGCTTTTGTTTCTTCCCAAATGCATAACCTTACATTTATTTGTATTAAATCTCATCTGCCATTTAGCCGCCCATTTCTCTAATTTATGCAAATCCTTTTGTAGGGAAAGTACATCATTATCTGATTTTATTACCTTGCACAACTTAGTGTCATCAGCAAAAATGGAGACACTACATTCGAGTCCTACATCAACGTCATTAATAAATATGTTAAAAAGGAGAGGACCTAATACTGAACCTTGAGGAACCCCACTTATCACATTAGGGGACATGTATATGGCATGGATTTTTGGAACAGGGAGATGGAAAAAGATGCTTGGTCGGTCCTCCCACTTCGAATGTGGGGCACTGCACGTGCAATGTAATGTGCCACCAGATAGGAGTGGTGTATTAAGTTGTACTATTCATTCCTATCAGTGTAATACCTGTTACGTCACCTATCAGGGGACGTGTATATGGCATGGATTTTTGGAACAGGGAGATGGAAAAAGATGCTTGGTCGGACCTCCTACTTCGAATTTGGGGCACTGCACGTGCAATCTAAGGTGCCACCAGATAGGAGTGGTGTATTAAGTTGTACTATTCATTCCTATCAGTTTAATACCTGTTCCGTCACCTATCTTTCCTCCCAATAGCACATTCTATGTCATCAACCGGCCTGTGTGTATTTAGAGAACCACACTTTAAGGCCCTTAACCTGGGACAAGGTGGCTTGGCTATCAGAATTGCCTCAGAGCCTTAAAAACTCGCCAAACCCCCTAATCAGACACTCACTATCATACTGGAAATGGGCCAAGAAACACACAGGTTTGTTCCCTGGATCCACCCAAATGACCCCAATTCTTGACCACCCTCAGGCCCCGAAACACATGAGCACAACATCACAACACTGGTGGAGGTCAAGGAAACTAGATAGACTGGGAGACTGGTTAGTAAAGGGCCAGATGCTCACCTATGAGGAACTGAGGGACAAGCATGAGCTACCGCTGTCAGAACATTACAATTACTGTAGGCTGAGGCATTTCACACACTCCCTGACCCAGAAACAGGGGACACTGGTCTTAAACTGGTTCTCCAAAATTTGTAAAGATAAACCTCTATCAAGGGGGATCATTGGGTCGCTTTACAAATATAAAACATTTGTTACTGGTTGAAGCTACACTGGGGGAAGGCCCGGAGTGGGGGAGCCCTGGAGACCCTTCAGAAGCAACCGGCGGCAAAATCATCCCAGGAAAGGAGAGGTCGCTCACTGAAGCCTGCCCTAGGGTAACCCAAAGGTGATTGCCCAGGTTAGATATTGTAAATAATAAGCTAATACTGCTGGAGGGATGATAGCTAATAGGACTTTGTTGTTCCCTGCAGATATACTCTTTAATATTGTCTGTTTTACCATGTTTTAGGTATCTCTTAAATTGCAATCACAGTAAAAAATAAGAAAAATTATTAACCTAAAAAGTAAAAATAAGAAGGAATAACCAGCTAACTTTCACAAAATGTCTTTATTGTAAATATGTATTTTTTGCACAACTGTTATGCAAGACTGTTCAAAAATGCTTTATTTTTCATTACATGCTGTACGCCTTTTGACAATAAAATAATTTAAATGCAAAAATTAGGTATTGTTGCAGCGACCAGAAAAATTGATGTTAGTTTGTGGACCATTATTAGCTCAAGGCAGCTCATCTATCAGGCCTTTTTTAATCTAATGTATCGCCCACTGTCAGTCCCTTCGGGATCCATCCCTCATTCATCTTAATAAAGGTGAGGTAATCTAGACTTTTTTGACCTAGGCGACTTCTCTTATCAGTGACAAAACCTCCTGCTGCACTGAAGGTCCTTTCTGACAGGACACTTGAAGCGGGCAGGACAGAAGTTCTATGGCAAATTGGGATAGCTCAGGCCACAGGGCAAGCGTGCACACCCAGTAGTCAAGGGGTTCATCGCTCCTCATAGTGTCGATATCTGTAGTTATGGCGAGGTAGTCTGTTACCTGACGGTCGAGTCGTTCTCTGAGGGTGGACCCCAAAGGGCTGTGGCGATGCATAGGACTTAAAAAACTCTGCATGTCCTCCATCAACAACACGTCTGTAAAGCGTCCTCTCCTTGCCGGCGTGGTCGTGGGAGGAGGAGGATTATGTTCACCTCTTCCGCTGTTAGATTGCCTTTGTGCTGTGACATCACCCTTAAACGCTGTGTAAAGCATACTTTTTAATTTATTTTGGTAGTGCTGTATCTGTTTCGACTCATGGTAATTCGGTAACATTTCAGGCACTTTCTGCTTATACCGGGGGTCTAGTAGCGTGGACACCCAGTACAGGTCGTTCTCCTTCATCCTTTTTATACGAGGGTCCCTCAACAGGCACGACAGCATGAAAGACCCCATTTGCACAAGTTTGGATGCCGAGCTAGTCATGTCCCGTTCCTCGTCCTCAGTGATCTCACTGAAGGTATGTTCTTTCCCCCAGCCACGTACAACACCACTGGTACCAGATAGGTGACAACGAGCACCCTGGGATGCCTGTTGTGGTTGGTCTTCCTCCTCCTCCTCAAAGCCACATTCCTCCTCTGACTCCTCTTCCTCACAATGCTGATGAAGCTGTTTCTGGCGGTGATGGCGACCACAACTCTTCCTCATCATGCTCATCTACGGCCTGATCCAGCACTCTTCGCAGGGCATGCTCCAGGAAGAAAACAAATTGTATGATGTCGCTGATGGTGCCCTGGGTGCGACTGACCAGGTTTGTCTTCTTTTAAAAAGGACGCATAAGCCTACGGGCATTGCGCATGAGCGTCCAGTAACGTGTCAAAAAAATACCCAGCTCCGCAGAGGCTGTTCTAGCACCCCGGTCATACAAATAATCGTTAATGGCTTTTTCTTGTTGGAGCAGGCGGTCGAACATTAGGAGTGTTGAATTCCAACTTGTCGGGCTGTCTAAAATCAAGCGCCTCGCTGGCATGTTGTTTCGCCGCTGGATATCTGTAAAATGCGCCATGGCCGTGTAGGAATGCCTGAAATGGGCACACACCTTCCTGGACGGCTTCAGGATGTCCTGTAAGCCTGGGTGCTTATGCACAAAGCGTTGTACAATCAGATTACACACATGTGCCATGCACGGCACATGAGTCAACTTGCCCAAATTCAATGCCGCCAACAAATTTCTTCCGTTGTCACAAACCACTTTGCTGATCTCCAGTTGGTGCGGAGTCAGCCACTGATCCACCTGTTCGTTCAGGGCGGACAGGAGTGCTGGTCCGGTGTGACTCTCTGCTTTCAGGGAAGTCAACCCCAAGACGGCGTGACACTGCTGTATCTGGGATGTGGAATAGTACCTGTGGAGCTGGGGGGGGGGGGGGGGGGGGGGGGTGCCGTTGATGTGGAGCAAGACATAGCAGCAGCAGAAGTGGACTCAGCCGAGGAGGTTATGGAAGAGGATGGAGTAGGAGGAATAGAGGAGGTGGCACCAGGCCTGCCTGCAAGTCGTGGCGGTGTCACCAACTCCTCTGCAGAGCCACGTATTCCATGCTTGGCAGCCGTCACCAGGTTTACCCAATGCGCAGTGTAGGTGATATACCTGCCCTGACCATGGTTTGCAGACCAGGTATCCGTGGTCAGATGGACTCTTGCCCCAACACTGTGTGCCAGAGATGCCATTACTTCCTTTTGCACAATCGAGTACAGGTTGGGGATTGCCTTTTGTGCAAAGAAATTTCGGCCGGGTACCTTCCACTGCGGTGTCCCAATAGCTACAAATTTTTTGAACGCCTCAGACTCCACAAGCTTGTATAGTAAAAACTGGCGGGCTAAGAGTTCAGACAAGCCAGCTGTCAGTTACAGGGCAAGGGGGTGACTTTGTGACATTCGCTTCTTAGGCTCAAACATGTCCTTGACAGACACCTGACTGTGGGCAGATGAGCAGGGACTGCTCAGGGCAAGACACGGAGTGGCGAATGGTTGAGAGGGGGCAAGCAGGGCAGCAGTGGTTGACGTGGCTGAAGATGCTGGACCAGGAGGAGGATGGCGGCTTTGACTTTGTGTGCTGCTTGTACTCATGTGTTGATCCCATAGGCGTTTGTGATGTGACATCATGTGCCTTCGCAAAGAAGTTATACCTAGGTGGGTGTTGGACTTCCCACGACTCAGTTTCTTTTTGCACAGGTTGCAAATGGCATCACTGTTGTCTCAGGCAGACACACGAAAAAATTGCCACACTGCTGAGCTCTGCAATGACGGCATTCTGGTGGTGGCAACAGCATGCGTTGACTGACGTGCTGTCTGGCGGACCCCGGGTGCCAATGCATGCTGTCTGACTGTGCCACTAGCTACTTTTGACGACATCCTGCTGCTTCCAACTCGTCTCCTCCTCCTCTCTGTCTCCCCATCTGAACTTTCCTCCTGTTCTTCTTCTCTTATAGCGGGCACCCACGTGACATCCACGGATGCATCGTCATCATCAACCGCTTCACTTGTATCTGACAACTCAACAAAGGAAGCAGCACCGGGTACAACATCATCATCATCATCATCAGACCGTACGTCCATGTGTGTAATGCTGCCTGACTGGGACATATCCCTGTTATCTACATCCTCTGGCACTAATGTTTGTGCATCACTCATTTCTTCCAACGGATGTGTAAATAACTCTGCTGACGGATCAAGTGAAGCGGCTGAGGTGCTAGTTTCGATGGTGGCGGCAGGCGGGCGAGTGGTAACTGGAGAGGTGCCCGAAGCTAAGCTGGAGGAGGATGGTGCGTCTAGGTTCCGAGCGGAAGCTGTAGAAGATTGGGTGTCCTGTGTTAGCCGGTCAACCATGTCCTCAGAACTGTTCAATTCAGGATACGTTGCCTCTGAAAACTGGGCGTTATTCTAGGGCCAAAGGGAATCACAGCACCGCGACCACGATGGCCCCTGTGTGGTGGCCTGCCTCTGCCTGTCATTTTTTTTACGATTAGTGGTACTATGCGTGCAAGCTACTGTGACACCAGATATGAGTGTCACTGTGCACTGGCAAAAGTTGGCAGAGTAGATGCAATAGGCCTCACACACACGCCTGTAGGCAGGCAACTGATATTCAATCGATTACAGTAAAAAAAGGGTTGTTTTATGTCACTGTAAACTACGGTTGCACCAGATATGAGTGTCACTGTGCACTGGCAAAAGTTGGCAGAGTAGATGCAATAGGCCACACACACACGCCTGTAGGCAGGCAACTGATATTCAATCGATTACAGTAAAAAAAGGGTTGTTTTATGTCACTGTACACTACGGTTGCACCAGATATGAGTGTCACTGTGCACTGGCAAAAGTTGGCAGAGTAGATGCAATAGGCCTCACACACACGCCTGTAGGCAGGCAACTGATATTCAATCGATTACAGTAAAAAAAGGGTTGTTTTATGTCACTGTACACTACGGTTGCACCAGATATGAGTGTCACTGTGCACTGGCAAAAGTTGTCAGAGTAGATGCAATAGGCCTCACACACACGCCTGTAGGCAGGCAACTGATATTCAATCGATTACAGTAAAAAAAGGGTTGTTTTATGTCACTGTACACTACGGTTGCACCAGATATGAGTGTCACTGTGCACTGGCAAAAGTTGGCAGAGTAGATGCAATAGGCCTCACACACACGCCTGTAGGCAGGCAACTGATATTCAATCGATTACAGTAAAAAAAGGGTTGTTTTATGTCACTGTACACTACGGTTGCACCAGATATGAGTGTCACTGTGCACTGGCAAAAGTTGGCAGAGTAGATGCAATAGGCCTCACACACACGCCTGTAGGCAGGCAACTGATATTCAATCGATTACAGTAAAAAAAGGGTTGTTTTATGTCACTGTACACTACGGTTGCACCAGATATGAGTGTCACTGTGCACTGGCAAAAGTTGGCAGAGTAGATGTAATAGGCCTCACACACACGCTAGCAGGCTGGCATATGCAATTAAATTACACAGAAAAAAATAATAAAATAAAATAAAAAGGGCTTTTTGGGTTGCTGTCCTTGCAGCAGATATCAAAAGAGTCCTTTAGGTGTGTAGTGAAAGCTAAAGGCACAGCCTGGCTATCTATTTCCCTATTAAATCAGCAGAAAAAAAATAATAAAATAAAATAAATGATGTTCTAGCCCTAAAAAGGGCTTTTTGGGTTGCTGTCCTTGCAGCAGATATCAAAGGAGTCCTTCAGGTGTGTAGTGAAAGCTAAATACACAGCCTGGCTATCTGTTTCCCTATTAAATCAGCAGAAAAAAATAATAAAATAAAATAAATGATGTTCTAGCCCGAAAAAGGGCATTTTGGGTTGCTGTCCTTGCAGCAGAAATCAAATGAGTCCTTCAGGTGTGTAGTGAAAGCTAAATACACAGCCTGGCTATCTATTTCCCTATTAAATCAGCAGAAAAAAATAATAAAATAAAATAAAGGATGTTCTAGCCCTAAAAAGGGGTTTTTGGGTTGCTGTCCTTGCAGCAGATATCAAATGAGTCCTTCAGGTGTGTAGTGAAAGCTAAATACACAGCCTGGCTATCTATTTCCCTATTAAATCAGCAGCAGGTAGAATAATATGTCCTTTCTCAACGAATGTAGCTTCAGAATGATTCTAAAATGGAGGCTGTCATTCAGATGGAAGGCTCTGGAAGGGAGTGTATGCTGCTGATTGGCTGGAATGTGTCTGCTGACTGTAAGGTGCAGGGTCAAAGTTTCCTCAATGATAAAGAATAGGGGGCGGACCGAAAAGCGCATGTGTTCGTCGTTCGTTGCGAACACGAACATGCAAAAATCGCCACGAATAGTTCTCCGGCGAAATGTTCGGGACATCACTAATTATAAATGAATGTAAATAGACTTCCCCCTTTTTTCTCCATATAACTCATACATCACTATTTACGTGGAATGCACAACTATTATATAGCAATTTTTACTCTTGGTATCTTGAATATTTTTGTTCAAAATTCTAATGAGGTTATTACATCCAAGACATTAACACTTATGTAAAGTATATAGCCATTGTATAGTGTCATATTTCTCTTAAACATCTTGAGTATTATTTAGTTCTTATATATGTGTTTTATTATTCAAATACATATGTGTTACTTTGACTTGCATTTAGGTAGTTACAATTTTTTTAGAATAATCATTATCATCTATATCTATTGGATACTAGAATTTGTTCCCTATACATCACACATTTTATTAAACATATTGTTCTTTCAAAGTACACTTCATTCATCTTCTGATGATAGTTTTTGTGATTTTTTTCCATATTAGTCACACTTCATTATTTACCCCACATCCCCTTCCCTCATTTTTTACATTCCCTTTATTTGTACTAATTAGATAGTAATGAACACGCATTTATTATCATTAACAAACACACAGTATACATTTATTTATGTATACACAAAATATTTATCCACTTTAATTAATTTCCATCATATCTTATTGTTATTTATGTTCTCTAAGCACCAATGCACGATGAGTATCATCAGTTCAGTGATCACATATAATAGTTGTCAAACTGCGAGACGTCGTCACGCTTTGCGAGGTGCGTACGTCTTAGGAGATGAGAGCTGCAGGCGCTCATCTCTTGCAAGCATCGCGAAGTGAGGTGAGCTGTTAACGCGTAGGACTTAGCCGATGAGTGTCAAAGGGGCTTATCGCTGCAAGGCGAGCCGTTAAACCGTAGCACTTAGCTGATGCGAGGCGAGCCATTAAAATACGAGATGCAGGACTTAGAAAAAAAAACGAGATGCAGGACTTAGAAAAAAAAGATACGAGACGCAAAAATTTACGAGATTAGTAGCCGAACAAAAAAACGAAAAACACACTAAATATACCAAAAAACATCACAGACAGCATGGGGCACCAGCCAGGACTTCTGTAAATGAGGTGGAACATGAATTTAACTCCATTTAGACGATTTTCGCCACTCTAAAATTGCCTAAGCAAGGAAATAAATGTCTGCCGAAAAATATTAAAACGAGGCTACACGACCCCGGACTGCACAAAACACTGCAAAACGCGTAGCACTTTACACATCACACTGCAACCTACAAGATACACTATAACAAAAGCCGTAAAATGCTCACGAGACGCATAACACATTAATAACATTACAACTATACAATGCCACTGTACACAATAAACCAACGGCTTTACCTCGCGCACGCAGCCTATTTAGAATGCACACTTCAAACATTTATTACACTTTATAAGCAGGTCACTAACCCTCAAAATGGATATTCTATGCAGACACAAAATACAAACAGATTGTTAGCTCTTCAGCCTATTGCTCGTTGCATATATCAATTATAAATAATTAAAGTATATTTATTGACTAAAAAAATCATTCATTACTACTTAACTACATATACATAGAAATATATCTCTCTCTCAGAGGACCAAATGTACACGACAGGAGAGGCTCGCAATGAGCGACAGAGGTCAGCAAAGTACAAAACGGTTTCAATTATGTCTCAAACAGCATTCCCATTGCTTCAAATGTTATTACCCCATCATTTTTGACTGGCAAGTTGCTAGTCTCAATATATATATATATATATATATATATATATATATATATATATATATATTTGGTACTCCTACTAATTATCACATTTTATTTTCTTTCACATTATATTATCATCTACATTATTTTTTATTATATTAAATATATATTCTTTATATAATTTAATTCTATTATTCTTCACTTAATTATTCGTTGTTATTATAAATTTTTATTATTATACTTTATGGGGCTGTTTGACATACTTACATGATACGTTATCAATATTAGACATAAATGTATAATGGTTCCTATAATGGTATGACACTTTTATTGCTGTAGACAATCTAATAGCATGTTTAGGCTTATATTTATATCACCTATATAGTTGTTGTACTGCCAGTAGTCGTCGCGCTTTCGAGCCTCGCAAAGCGAGGCAAGCAGTTAAAGCCAAAGGCGCTCATTGCAGGGGTGGACATGCGGGACTTAGCTGGTGCTCATCCAGAGACACGCAGGACTTAGCTGCAATGAGGCCTCATCACGAGGCCCCTGGATTTTGCAACAGATGCAAAATGACGGCCCGTAGGATGGACTGTGGGGCTTGAAAAAATATGACTTTAACGTCTGAACCACCAAACTGGAAAATACATTTACACACTCACACACAGCACAGCGGGAGAGCCAGGGAGCTTGTGAGTGAGGTTGCAAATTAATTTGAGGCATATTTTGTCTTTTTTAACGAACGAAAATCGGCAAAGCAGGAAAAAAAAATGTGGACGAAAAAACTTAAAAATTCTGAAACAGGATGAAAACGAGGCTCAGTAAAGCCAGGCAAGCAGAACTTAGAAAGTACACAAAACAGTAACACTTACACGAACGACAGCTACGCAAAGATTCAGCAGATACACAGAGGAGAAAGACACAGGGAAGGGACAGGGGGCAGATGGTGTAAAGAGACCCATGGCATTCCCAAGCACAAAAGTTGCAGGTTGTCGAGGCCTGTAATGAGAGTTGAAACCGCTCATTGCGAGGACCATAAAGTAGATGGAAGGAGAGCTCCAAAGGCGCTTATTGTGAGCCACGCGATGCGCTCCAAAGGTGCTCAGAAAGGTCTTGCATGAGCGCCAAAGATGGTCCGAGGGGGCAGAACCTCGCATGTGGGGCATACAGCATTGCCAAGCTTCAAATTTTATTGCCGTAATTTTTGACTGGCAAGCCACTAGTTTCTATATATATATATGTGCTAATATATATAGAAACTAGTGACTTGCCCGTCAAAATACCTGCCAACTTGCAGTAACATAGGCTTGGCTATTTGATTTATGGCTGTCTGAGGATTTTTTTGTGCTGCATATATACTTCCTTGTTCCTTTTTCTAATTTTCAGCAAAATGTATTGACAATAACGTCAGCACGCATACGTACATGTGACGTCATCATACAAACGTCCATTTCCAGAGCAAAGCCAATTCAAGTCTCCTTCAGGTATTTAAACCCCTCTCATTTTATGTGTTTGCTGTTTTTTGCATTTATTAGCCTTTGAGAAAGCCAAATGCTGTGAAACGAGGTAGTAACCCGTCAGGCTGTTTTTCCAAAATACCAATATTGTAGCAGATTATATCTCAGCATTATCTTTACCCGATTGGTAGTGTATTACTTTGTCCCAATACTGTATGGTTTAAAACGGGCTAAAGTTGTCTTTAGCGGTATGAATGATTTTCTTTTTTAAAATACTTATGCATCTCTGGTTAGGTATGATACTATTTTGATTCAGTCCATACCTCTTGTCTTTTTCTTTATTGCAGGGAAATTAGCCAGCTTGTGGGGCACACCATAGCCCTTCAGATAGGAGGTCTCTGTAACGAGACACAGGGATTGTGTTGTATGGATTTGTCGTTTTTCCTTGTGGTCATTATGCACCTTTATTAAATTTGTTAATTGACTCATCCTACCAGGATGTAATGAGCATCTTAGAGGGGTACAATATAAGCTTGTTTTTAACTAGTTTATAATAAAGTTCCTGTTTTTAACTTTTTGGTTCTATTTGATGGATAGTGTAAAGTACTGGAATGATAGTAAGACTATACTTATTGTTTCAATTCATTTATTTGGTATCTGAATAAAATCAGTATTTGCATAAATAAATTAAAAATTAGATTCAAACTTTGGCATTGTAGCTTCCAGTAAATATGCTTCTCTCCACCCCCTGTCAGGTGCCTAGGGGATGCTATTTCATTACCCTTTCTAGTTTTATAAGACTATTACATGTTACCTCTATCTTTATTATGTTGTTCAGTCATGTTCGACTCTCCATGACCTAATGGACCATAACACACGAGGCACATCTTTATATCCATGGTCATGCTGATCCACTTGGTATTCACTGCAGAAATACTAGAGTGGATTGACGGCTCTTTCTCCAGTGGGCCACAGCATACAGCTCCTTCTATTCCCAAGTGGTCTCCCATCCAAGCACTGACCAAGCCCAACCCTGCTTGGCTTGACCTTTTGGTTCAGTGACTGTAATCTAACCCAGTTTGCAGTGATGAAAGCACGGAACCCTAACCACTGGATCACCAGGAAACCCATCAACCTCTAAAGCAGGGGTCACCAAACTCGGTCCTGGTGGGCCGCACCCAGGCCTGGATTTGAGGATTTCCTTCTTGTGCACAGGTGAGTCAATCAGGATGACTGAAGAAGCAATAGTCTCACCTGTTTGCAGCAAGGATATCCACAAATCCAGACCTGGGTGCTGCCCTCCAGGACCAAGTTTGGTGACCCCTGCTCTAAAGAGTCCATTTAAATTTAAATATGGACTGCCACCTAGTGGTTTTTTAATAGATAACATGACAAACAATATTAACATTAACATTAATATTAAAATGTAATTGATCTTAATTCTCTATTCAACTGTACATATTATATTCTTATTATTCACTAAATATATAGAGGGAAATGCTTCACGTTAGTCAAACTTGGTCTACTGTTACATTATTACATCTGTACTGTAATATTTGCCTGTGGTATTGCACACACTATACCCTTTATTTTGTGAATTGCTTGTGCCAGGATAAATTACTTATAAAACATAAAAATCTTTAGAGTATATACAGTATGTAATTTCTCCCTCCCTCCCTCTTGCTCTCTCTCTCTCTGCTTTGCGTGGTGCGTACGACTTAGGCGATGAGAGCCTTGCGTAGTGAGGCGAGCTGTTAAGGCACTAAATCTCCCACACTTGGGCAATGAACGCCAAAGGTGCTCATTGCCTGCGAGCATCGGGAAAGCGAGGCGAGCAGTGGAGGCAATGAAACATGCGGGACAAAAAATAAAATAAAAAACACCACAAAAACATCACACACAGCACTTGGGAACAGCCAGCATGTCTGGGAGTGAGGTGGAATGCGAATTTAAGTTGATTTTGCCGAATTTCGTCACTCGAAAATTGGCTAAGCGAGAAAAAAAATGTCGGACTTGCAGCACTTAGGCAATGAGCGCTGAAGGTGCTCATTTGCTGGGAACCTAGCATAGCCAGGTGAGCCGTTAATGCACTAAAACTCGCACCACATAATCGATGAGCGCCAAAGGTGATCATCGCTGCAAGCCTCGCGTAGTGAGGCGAACGTTAAGGCACTAAATCTCCCAGGAATTGTGCAATGAGCGCCGAAGATGCTCATTGCCTGCGAGCGTCGCAAAGCGAGCAGTGGAGGCAATGAAACACGCAGGACTTACCCTCGAAACACTTAGGAGATGCGGGATTGCCTTAGCCTGCAATCAGTTGACGAACGCTGGACTTAGAAAAACAAAATACGAAGATAACGGCCCAACCGCAGAAAGCAAAAGACACGAAACACACACAAAAAAAAAACACAACAAAAACATCACACACAGCATGAGGGAACAGCCAGGACATCTGAGAGTAAGGTGGAATGCGAATTTAGGTTGATTTTGCCGAATTTCGGCACTCGAAAATGGGCTAAGCAAGAAAAAAATGGCGGGCCAAAAAAATTAAAACGAGGCTACAAGACCCTGGACCACGCAAAACACAGCCAACTACGTTCCACTTTCACCCATGAACGTACAAGGTACAAAATACACTATTGCAAAGAACAGCAAATGCTCTCGAACTGCATAGCAAATAGATAAATCCTAACTTGCCACTAACAACAATACGCATCTAAAGTAGCGCTTTAAACAAATAAACCAACAGTTTGCCCTCGCGCACGCAGCATATTTCTAATGCACAGGTGGGACATTCACAGTGGCGGCCCGTCCATAGGGGCGTCGGGGCAAGCGCCCCCCCCCCCCCAAAATATTTTCGTGACCCTGCAATAAAAAAACACAATAATTTATTAGTAATAAACAAAAAACAAATAAATATAATGTGTACATCAGCATTCAAGTGTTATTACAGTAATAAATGAAGCAAACTATTCCCTGGGACACTGTCACTTTAAGATAACCCCTTGTCCTTGTCTGTATATACATTAAATGTTGTGTATCCATTGTAGCTTTCCCTGCATCGCTGTGTGATCATATTACACTACACTAGTAACCTTTAGACTCTATGAATGAGGCCTGACCGTTAATGCATTCCGCCCACCAAGCACAATGACGCTATGCATGGGCAGTGATAATGTATCCATTTCAATGACTGACAGTCTTCCATCATTGACCAATCAATGATGGAAGGCTGTACAGTTGTCAGGAGAACCACCTAAACCCACCCAGACCGTTATCTCTGAGCGCCCGCCAGCTAATAGAGCCTAGAGTTTACTTTTTGATTGACAGCCCCTGTTAATAAAACCACCATAAGCCAGGTCCCATCCCTCTTTCCATTTCCTGACCTGCTCCCGCTGAGACTGACTGAGACCTCCCTGGCTGAAACTACTCACTCAGACTGACCCAACCTAACAGTAAGTCCTAACTGCCCTGGCCAAACCCCTAGTCCCCCTAATAAAAGGAAGGGTCCCCCAGTTACCCCACTATGCCTGCCTGCCACCCACCCACCAACTTACCTACCTAGTCCTGCAATGCCTGGGCAACCCCCAATCACCCCCACAGTGTCAGTAGGCCCAAAAGACCTGTGCCACCCCCGATCACCCCCATGTGGCCTATGCCACCGCCCGATTACCCCGACCACCCCCATGGGGCCTGTGCCACCCCCATGGGGCCTATGCCAACCCCCGATCACCCCCCCCTGTAGGCACATCGGGGCCTTGCCAACCCCCACCCTAACCTACCTAACTACCAACCCACCTACCTACCCCGCTGACCCAGTGACCACACCTGACCCCACCCTGACCCAACTACCAACCCACCTTACCCCCCCTGACCCAGTGACCACACCTGACACCACCCTGACCCAACTACCAAGCCACCTACCTACCTACCCCCCTGACCCAGTGATCACACCTGACCCCACCCTGACCTAACTACAATCCTACCTGCCTATGTTAACACTACAGTTAAACACAAAACACAAAACACAACCCCCCCCATATTTTTATTCCATTTTTAGAAGTAACAGGCAATGTATCTTTAACAGTTAAAATAAAAATAATAAATTGCCTGTCACTTTTAAAGATAAAATAAAAATAAGGGAAGGGGAAAAAAAAAAAACAATGATAAAGTAAACAACAGCACATACTTACCTGTCAAATTGACCCGTCCAGCGGTGGCCTTCTGCGCTGGATAGTCAGGCATTCCAATCAATTTTGATTGAAGCCCATGTCATTCCATCTTGATAGAAGCCCTTGTCCTCCTCATCTTGATTAAAGCCATTGTCCATCCATTCTGGCCCATTGCAAGAGGCCTCCACCTAAAAAAAAATGACGCTCTAAAAAAAAAACCCACAACAATGTAACGGAGCTCCTCCTACAAGGAGGTCCCCCGGCGACTAATTGATTTTTTCCCACGCTCCGCCTTTTATACTATTTTTGAAGTACTCTGATTGGCTGAAATTTTTTGATTGACATTGATTTCAACCAATCAGAGTCTTTAAAAAATTAGCAAAGCAGGTATGGAGCCTGTAAGGGCAAAAAAGGTTAGTGTGAACTTGTGTGACCCTGTATGTATTATACATAGAGATGTCGCGAATAGTTTGCCGACGGATTATTCCCGGCGAACATAGCATGTTCGCGTTCGCGGCGAACAGCGAACATATGCGAGATTCGACCCGCCCCCAATACTTTATCATTGAGCAAACTTTGACCCTGCATGTCACAGTCAGCAGACACATTCCAGCCAATCAGCAGCATACACTCCCTTCCACACCCTTCAACCTCATGGACAGCAGCCATTTTGGAATCAGAACTAACTTGCAGTCTTACTGAGAGGAGGTAGAGTGTAGGTGATACTGCATCAATAGGGAAAACCATAGCTAGGCAAGTTTATTCAGTGTCCAGTGCAGTGCTGAAGGACTCATCAGATCTCTGCTGTAAACACAGCACCCCAAAAAGCCCTTTTTAGGGCTATAACATCATTTTTTTTTCCGTTTTTTTTCTGTGTAATCTAACTTCATTTGCCGGTCTCCCTGCTAGCCCCTGCTTGTAAGTGTGTGTGTCAGGCTCACAGCTTATACTGTGTGTGCACAACGCATACAATATAATATTGTTTACTAGTTGTCTACTTTTAAAAAAAACAAACTTTTTTTTCCTTAAATCTAAGTGCATTTGCATAACCGTCAATCAAAGTTCATTTGCTTGACCGCTACCCATAGTGTGTGTCCTGCTTACAAGTACTGTGCCAAGTTCAACCAATCCAGTCTAGTTGGGGTACCAACAGTCCACATTTAAAAAAAAACAATTTTTTTTTTCTTAAATCTAAGTGCATTTGCATAACCGTCAATCAAAGTTCATTTGCTTGACCGCTACCCATAGTGTGTGTCCTGCTTACAAGTACTGTGCCAAGTTCAACCAATCCAGTCTAGTTGGGGTACCAACAGTCCACATTTAAAAAACCCAAACTTTTTTTTTCTTAAATCTAAGTGCATTTGCATAACTGTCAATCAAAGTTCATTTGCTTGACCGCTACCCATAGTGTGTGTCCTGCTTACAAGTACTGTGCCAGAGAGCATGTTGTGTGCATGCTTGAGCTCCAAACAAAAGGCTTTTTAGGGTCTTAGTCCCTCAAATACAAGTTTTATTTTAACACCTTTCTGTTTATAAGCACTTTGTGCACGGTGTTGTTAATTTTTGGGAGTTTTTGTGGTATTTTTCTTAGTTTAATTTAAGTTTTAGTTTTCTGGGAGCCAGGCTCAGCCCTCTATCCCAGTAGAGTGAGCTGTCTCCTGGATACTTTGCCACACCCCTCCCTTAGCACTACACCTTCACTCCTGGAGCTTTGTTACTTTTTTTTTTTCTTTTAAAAAGTTTATTAGGTTTTGTTGAAGTTTTGTTTGTTTGGTGTTGGGTTTTATGTTTTGGGGGAGAGAAGACAAGTAACATCTTTGTAGGCAGTGGGGGGGAAAAGAATTAGATTTTTTGTTGTTAAGGTTTTTTTTTTAACATCTGACACAGAGACACAGAGGGGTTAAAAAGCCTCTGTGTTCTCTGTGTTGTTGCATTTAGTAACACCTTGCAACAGGCCATTAACCCTTCCACTGCCAAACATCATCTCTCTCTCTCCCTTAGTTTTTGTCTCCCTTAGTTTTTGTCTTTTTGTTTCTTTTTCACACTTTTATATTTTTAAAAAAAAGAAAACAGTAGAAAATCATAAAACAAAAAATAAAAATAAATAAAACAAATAAACTAAAAAAAAAAAAGGGTCTAAACATGAGGGATAAGACCATTAAGAAGCCTCAGGGGTCAAAAGGGGGAATAATGGCCCCTGAAAATCCTAGCTGCAGCACTGCACAGCATAGGCCCCAGGCAGATAAGGCAGCCCCAGCTCCTGGTGGTTCTGCCAGCAGACCTACCCCTGTGGCTAATACCTGGTCACAGGTGGTTTCTGCTGGCCCCAGTAATACCACCGCTGGGGCTGAGGGGCAGATCACCAGGAAGCATGGGGTTAAATGTCAGATGTCTGGGGTCTACAGCATTGATATCTATCTGCGTGCTGCAGCTAATGTCATCAGCCCCTCTGTTATAGTAGCAGCCAGCAAAATGTACGGGAAAGCAGTTTTTTTTTACCCGTACTCTGGCTGCTGCACACATTCTTATACAGAGAGGCATCACAGTGGGGGGATTATATGTCCCAATAGAACCCCTGGAAGGGTTGGGCACAAAAGTAACACTCTCTAATGTGCCCCCCTTCCTACCAGACTCCCTCCTGCGCCCCCACCTGCTAACCCTAGGGGAAGTAAAAACACCATTTATAAAAATTCCCCTGGGGTGCAGAGAGAGAGCACTTCGTCATGTGCTCTCTTTCAAGAGGCAGGTACAAATGTGCCTGACTCAGGGCGCAGAAAACATAGAGGGGTCTTTTGGGGTTCCATTTGAGGGGGTGCTGTACAGGATTTTTTACAGCACTACGGAGGTGCAGTGCTATCATTGCAAAGGGTTGGGGCATACACGTAGGAATTGTCCTAATGTAAAGCATCATGCCCCAGCCCCAGCAAATGGCACCTCCGTCAGTACGGCACCCATCCCCGCTGAGCCCATAACAGCGGGGACCTCAAGGGTCATAGCCCCCCCACAGAGCTCAGGCAAGGAGGCCGTTCCTGCTTGTAGACCTCGACGCAAACTAGGACGCGTCTATCAACGGAGGTACCCGGTCGGGGTGCCAGTAGATCCGTTACAACCACCACGGCCTCCAAACCCCCTTCTTCCCCAAAAAAGCCATCTGTGTCTGTGGTCTCCAGCAAGACTGCAGACACGGGGAAAAAGGGGAAGAATGTCACCGGTCCTCCCAGTGTCACAGCTGCATCTCCCAAGTCCCAATCTGCCCCCACCATAATTACATCAGTTAGTGTGGGGGCACAGTGTAAGCAGAGGGATAATAAGCCCTCTGCAGGGGAGGCAGCTAGTGGCAGCTCCTCTTCCAGGAGTGACGTCCCCAGGAAGAGGAAGCATAAAACCAACAGGGAGGTTGCTGATAAGTGGGAAGTGCTCTATAGTGGAGCACCTCCCTCTAAAAGCAAGAAGAGGAACAAAACATCTCCTCCTCATCCGGTGACATTGTCTGGCCCAGTTATTAAGCTCAGCCAGCCGGTGCCAGACCACACATCTCTCTCTCCAGACCCTATAGGGGTTAATGTGGAAAAGGGTCTGGAGGAAAAGCAGGGGCAAGAGGGTCTCCCAAGTGAGGCAGGGGTAGACAAGAAAGATCAGGTTCTGCCTCTGGCCTTTGAGGGGGGACCCAACAAAGCCCCTGCTGAATGGGTAGTCAGTGTCCCTGAGGTGCTGAGCTTCAAGGGCACCAGTCAGTCTCCTCCTCCAGTGTCACTCTCTAGTGACGTACCTCGGGCTTTGTTAGA
Source organism: Discoglossus pictus (assembly GCA_027410445.1). Lineage (NCBI taxonomy): Eukaryota > Metazoa > Chordata > Amphibia > Anura > Alytidae > Discoglossus > Discoglossus pictus. Next base: position 93,346 of record JAPZIH010000863.1, on the reverse strand, counting down.
GCCCCAGGCCGAGTCACTACTGGAGGGGGGGAATATAGGCATGACCCCCATTCAGGACCCCATGGATTTGTCTGTCAGGGGGGATGTGGCACAAGGGGAAGTGGAAATGGGGGAGGGTGATAAAACAGGTTTTCCTGTTAACATCATGGGAGAGCCTGTCTACCCTCCTCAGCCGTCCACTGACCCTAACATCGGTGCCATCCAAGCTGAGCAAGCAGCGGTGGAACTGGCAGAGGAGACATATAAAGCCTCCAAGGCTTCCATTAAGGAAGCCATGCCAGCCACTGCTGTCCAGCCAGCTACCCCTGAATGCACTCCTGAAGCTACAGGGGTGCAGCAGCAATCCAAGGGTCCATTATTTACCTTGAAGGGTGCTAAAGGGACTCCTTCTGTATCATCTAAGAGGGGGTCCCTGAGAATAAAGCTGAGGAAACTGACTCCAGCCGGGGAGGATGGAGTAAAAGCCCTCAGCCAAGAGGAGCCCAGGGGTGACCCACTAGAAGGAACATCAGATTCTGGGTGGGTTATCCCTGTCAAGGAAATAGATCTATTCCTTGAGAGCACCCTTCATGGACAAAAGAAAAGGAAGGTGCGGCTGGCCTTGGAGAGGTGGAAGAATATGTCGTTTATTCTCCACTCTCTCCAGCAATATCTAGTGGTCAGCACTAGGGCCAAGAATTCTGGGACTGCGGAGCATCTCCGCGTCCGGAAATTCTATAAAATGTGCGTGTCCTATCAGCAGTCTCAAGGGTCTGAGGAACGCACAATTCCTGACACGCAGTAATGGCTTTGCACATCAGCACGCTAAATACCAATGGCTGTCAAGACAGTTTCCGCAGGTTCCAGGTACTCTCCTATTTATATCAGGGAGGGTACTCTGTGAGCTTCCTGCAGGAAACTCACACCACTCCAGAGGCTGAGGCTTCGTGGCAACTGGAGTGGAGAGGCAGGGTCTTCTTCAGCCACTTCACATCGGCGTCATGTGGAGTGGTGACCCTGTTCTCAGAGTCTTTTCAGCCAGAGCTGCTGCTTGTGAAAGCTGTTATCCCAGGCCGTCTAATCCACCTCCGGGTCCGAGAGCAGGGTAGCATCATTAACCTAGTTAATATATATGCCCCTGCTGGAGGGCTCGAGAGAGTGAGGTTCCTCGCCAGACTGTCCCAGTTTTTGGAGACGGTTGACGCAGATGAGTGTTTGGTACTCGGGGGTGATTTCAACTGCACCCTCGACGCTCTGGACCGGAATAGTCCAGAGCCGTACCCGCCTTCTGCGTCAGCCCTGCGGGAGATCATCGCCCGCTTCTCCCTGGAGGACATCTGGCGAGAGCAGAACCCAGGGGCATCAGACGGTTTCACCTACGTCAGGGTGAGAGCCGGTCTGGTGTCCCACTCCCGGATCGACAGACTATATATATCTAGTCACTATATGTCACGAGTCGGTTCTTGTGCCATTAGGCTGGCTCCGTTCACAGACCACAACTGTGTGTCTGTGACAGTGGCGCTAACGCCAACAGCGCCACGAGCCGCCTATTGGCACTTCAACAATGCTTTGTTGAAGGACCAGGGGCTCGTGACATTGATCCGGGAGTTTTGGACGGACTGGAGGGGTTGCAAGGGGGACTTTGCCACGTTAAAACTGTGGTGGGACGTGGGCAAGGTTCATTTGCGACTTCTGTGTCAGGAATATACCAAGGGTGCGAGTGGGCAGCGCAAAGCTGAGTTGGAGTCACTCCGGGGGGAGGTACTCCATCTGGAGCAGAGGCTGTTCACTTGTAGGGACCAATCCCTGCAGAGCGAGTATGTAGAGAGGAAGGGTGTCCTCTGTGACCTGGAACGACACCAGGCCAAGGGGGCATACGTGCGCAGCCGCTTAGGTTTTCTCAAAGATCTAGACCGCGGCTCGCGCCTCTTCTACTCACTGGAGAAAAAGGGGGGTAACAGTAGGCACATCACCTGTCTTCTAGATGAAGACGGTGCCCCCCTTACAGATCCGGAGAGTATCCAGGATAGAGCCCGGAACTTTTATAAAGATCTTTACTCTCCGGATCCCATTTCTCCAGACGCCTGCAGGGTGCTATGGGAGGGGCTCCCCACAGTCAGTGAGGGTGTAAGAGAGCGGCTTGATATACCACTATCTTTTCAAGAGCTCTCTGAAGCCCTCCGTGCCATGTCCTGTGAAAAGTCTCCAGGACTGGACGGACTGACTGTAGAGTTTTTCCAATTTTTCTGGGAGACTCTGGGACCTGATTTCCATCTGGTCCTTGGGGAAGCCCTGGAGACCGGGGAGATGCCCCTGTCTTGTCGCAGGGCAGTACTTGCCCTGCTGCCCAAAAAGGGGGATCTCCGGCTTATTAAGAACTGGCGACCGGTCTCTCTGCTCAGCACGGACTACAAGATTGTAGCTAAAGCCATCTCGCTTAGACTTGGGTCTGTGCTGGCAGAATTGGTTCACCCTGACCAGTCCTATGCGATCCCGGGCCGGACTATCTTTGATAGTATCTTTCTGGTCCGGGATCTATTGCATTATTCTCGCAGGACTGGTCTGTCACTCGCCTTTCTCTCTTTAGATCAAGAGAAGGCGTTTGACAGGGTGGACCATGGTTACCTCATAGCCACTCTGCAAGCGTACGGCTTTGGCCCACAGTTTGTGGGCTTTATAAGAACGCTGTACGCCTCTGCAGAGTGTTTACTTAAAATCAATTGGTCCCTAACAGCACCTTTGGTATTTGGACGAGGGGTGCGTCAAGGATGTCCCTTGTCTGGACAGTTATATGCACTGGCCATTGAGCCTTTCCTCTGCCTACTGAGGAAAAGGCTCACAGGGCTGGTGCTAAAAGATCCAGACATGCGGATTGTCCTTTCAGCTTATGCTGACGATGTGCTCCTCGTGGCCCAGGATCCAGTTGATCTTGAGCTGGCAAAACAGTGCCAGGAGGTATATTCAGCTGCCTCCTCCGCTCAGATCAACTGGTCCAAATGCACAGGCCTTTTAGAGGGTAATTTACAGGTGGACTCTTTGCCTCCCACGTTTCGTGACATCACGTGGGAGGCAGATGTCATTAAATATCTGGGGGTCTACCTGTCCGCTGCGGACGCTTCCGTCCCAGACAACTGGAGGGAGTTAGAGGGCAGTGTCCTCTCTCGTCTGGGACGATGGAGGGGTCTAGCAAAAATGCTTTCCCTTAGGGGGCGGACTCTAGTGGTGAATCAGCTGGTGGCTTCTCAGATCTGGCACCGGCTGATTTGTCTGAGTCCGACCCCCGAGTTTGTCAACAATATCCAGAGGAATTTGTTAGATTTCCTCTGGATGGGAAGGCATTGGGTCTCTGCAGGGGTGGCAAGTCTGCCTTTGGTGGAGGGTGGACAGGGAGTAGTTTGTGTGTGCTCCCAGTTGTCCACCTTCCGCCTTCAGTACCTGCAGAGATACCTATATGCAGATCCCTCTCCGCAGTGGTGCGCACTGGCATCCAGCTTTTATCGCCAGTTGCGCAACCTGGGGTATGACCGGCAATTATTTCTGATCAGGCCCGAGGGGTTTGGGAGAGACCTCTCTGTGTTGCCGGCATACTACCAGGAAACCCTCAAGGCCTGGAGCATGGTCTCCGTGACCAGGCAGGGCGTGCCTTTGGGGGATGAAATATTCACAGAGCCCCTGCTATTTAATGCAGCAGTGGGGGCTCCAATGTTACAGTCCCCCAGTATCATCCGCCGCCTTAGTCATGCACGGATGACCCGAGTCGGGGATCTCCTGGAATACGGGCGTTCTGATTGGGTGTCACCCCAGGAGCTTGCGCTCCGTTTGGGATATGTGACGCCCAAAGTCTCAGGGCGCTTGCTCCAGGAGATTAGAGATGCCATCTCCCCCGACTCGCGCACCTTCCTTCGCGGGGCTTTGCAGGCCGGAGTGCCACATGCACCTTTCAACACCCCTTCTCCGGCTGTTTGCATTGGACACAAGCCCCGTGTTTCCCCTCAGGCTCCTCCTGTCCCCAACCTCTCGAGGTTGAGGGACATACCCTCGGCCTGCTTTCGCGGCATGCCGAGGAAGAGCTTATATTCTCTCGTGCTCCATACAGTGCACTTCCTTGCCCTCGTGACCCGTCCCGATACCATCTGGAGGCGGGTCCTACCAGCTGACGAGGGCAAGAGGCCCCGGTGGAGGGAACTTTATTCTGATTTAGTTCCACGACCTTGAGTTGGAGAGTGCTCCATGGTGCACTGAGCACGGGAGAGTACTTAGCTAAATTCACGGACTCTCCCTCCACTTGTCCATTCTGTGGCAAGGGAGAGTCCGTGTATCATGTTTATTTT
>JAPZIH010000863.1:80000-88936 GCA_027410445.1 Discoglossus pictus | reverse complement strand
GTAACAAGTATTAAACTGATAAGAGTAGTACTTACAAACACGTCACTCCTATCTGGTGGCACCTTTGACTGCACGTGCCGTGCCCCAAAATTGAAGTGATAAGACCAACAAAGCATCGTTTTCCATCTGCTGGTTCTAAAAATCCAGGCCTTATACACGCCCCCTGATAGGTAACGTAACAAGTATTAAACTGATAAGAGTAGTACTTACAAACACGTCACTCCTATCTGGTGGCACCTTTGACTGCACGTGCCGTGCCCCAAAATTGAAGTGATACGACCAACAAAGAATCTTTTTCCATCTCCTGGTTCTAAAAATCCAGGCCTTATACACGCCCCCTGATAGGTGACGTAACAAGTATTAAACTGATAAGAGTAGTACTTACAAACACGTCACTCCTATCTGGTGGCACCTTTGACTGCACGTGCCGTGCCCCAAAATTGAAGTGATACGACCAACAAAGAATCTTTTTCCATCTCCTGGTTCTAAAAATCCAGGCCTTATACACGCCCCCTGATAGGTAACGTAACAAGTATTAAACTGATAAGAGTAGTACTTACAAACACGTCACTCCTATCTGGTGGCACCTTTGACTGCACGTGCCGTGCCGCAAAATTGAAGTGATACGACCAACAAAGCATCTTTTTCCATCTCCTGGTTCTAAAAATCCAGGCCTTATACACGCCCCCTGAATGGTAACGTAACAAGTATTAAACTGATAAGAGTAGTACTTACAAACACGTCACTCCTATCTGGTGGCACCTTTGACTGCACGTGCCGTGCCCCAAAATTGAAGTGATACGACCAACAAAGCATCTTTTTCCATCTCCTGGTTCTAAAAATCCAGGCCTTATACACGGCCCCTGATAGGTGACGTAACAAGTATTAAACTGATAAGAGTAGTACTTACAAACACGTCACTCCTATCTGGTGGCACCTTTGACTGCACGTGCCGTGCCCCAAAATTGAAGTGATACGACCAACAAAGCATCTTTTTCCATCTCCTGGTTCTAAAAATCCAGGCCTTATACACGCCCCCTGATAGGTGACGTAACAAGTATTAAACTGATAAGAGTAGTACTTACAAACACGTCACTCCTATCTGGTGGCACCTTTGACTGCACGTGCCGTGCCCCAAAATTGAAGTGATACGACCAACAAAGAATCTTTTTCCATCTCCTGGTTCTAAAAATCCAGGCCTTATACACGCCCCCTGATAGGTAACGTAACAAGTATTAAACTGATAAGAGTAGTACTTACAAACACGTCACTCCTATCTGGTGGCACCTTTGACTACATGTGCCGTGCCCCAAAATTGAAGTGATACGACCAACAAAGAATCTTTTTCCATCTCCTGGTTCTAAAAATCCAGGCCTTATACACGCCCCCTGATAGGTAACGTAACAAGTATTAAACTGATAAGAGTAGTACTTACAAACACGTCACTCCTATCTGGTGGCACCTTTGACTGCACGTGCCGTGCCCCAAAATTGAATTGATACGACCAACAAAGCATCGTTTTCCATCTCCTGGTTCTAAAAATCCAGGCCTTATACACGCCCCCTGATAGGTAACGTAACAAGTATTAAACTGATAAGAGTAGTACTTACAAACACGTCACTCCTATGTGGTGGCACCTTTGACTGCACGTGCCGTGCCCCAAAATTGAAGTGATACGACCAACAAAGCATCTTTTTCCTATCTCCTGGTTCTAAAAATCCAGGCCTTATACACGCCCCCTGATAGGTGACGTAACAAGTATTAAACTGATAAGAGTAGTACTTACAAACACGTCACTCCTATCTGGTGGCACCTTTGACTGCACGTGCCGTGCCCCAAAATTGAAGTGATACGACCAACAAAGCATCTTTTTCCATCTCCTGGTTCTAAAAATCCAGGCCTTATACACGCCCCCGATAGGTGACGTAACAAGTATTAAACTGATAAGAGTAGTACTTACAAACACGTCACTCCTATCTGGTGGCACCTTTGACTGCACGTGCCGTGCCCCAAAATTGAAGTGATACGACCAACAAAGCATCTTTTTCCATCTCCTGGTTCTAAAAATCCAGGCCTTATACACGCCCCCGATAGGTGACGTAACAAGTATTAAACTGATAAGAGTAGTACTTACAAACACGTCACTCCTATCTGGTGGCACCTTTGACTGCACGTGCCGTGCCCCAAAATTGAAGTGATACGACCAACAAAGAATCTTTTTCCATCTCCTGGTTCTAAAAATCCAGGCCTTATACACGCCCCCTGATAGGTAACGTAACAAGTATTAAACTGATAAGAGTAGTTCTTACAAACACGTCACTCCTATCTGGTGGCACCTTTGACTGCACGTGCCGTGCCCCAAAATTGAAGTGATACGACCAACAAAGCATCTTTTTCCATCTCCTGGTTCTAAAAATCCATGCCTTATACACGCCCCCGATAGGTGACGTAACAAGTATTAATCTGATAAGAGTAGTACTTACAAACACGTCACTCCTATCTGGTGGCACCTTTGACTGCACGTGCCGTGCCCCAAAATTGAAGTGATACGACCAACAAAGAATCTTTTTCCATCTCCTGGTTCTAAAAATCCAGGCCTTATACACGCCCCCTGATAGGTAACGTAACAAGTATTAAACTGATAAGAGTAGTACTTACAAACACGTCACTCCTATCTGGTGGCACCTTTGACTGCACGTGCCGTGCCCCAAAATTGAAGTGATACGACCAACAAAGCATCTTTTTCCATCTCCTGGTTCTAAAAATCCAGGCCTTATACACGCCCCCTGATAGGTAACGTAACAAGTATTAAACTGATAAGAGTAGTACTTACAAACACGTCACTCCTATCTGGTGGCACCTTTGACTGCACGTGCCGTGCCCCAAAATCGAAGTGATACGACCAACAAAGAATCTTTTTCCATCTCCTGGTTCTAAAAATCCAGGCCTTATACACGCCCCCTGATAGGTAACGTAACAAGTATTAAACTGATAAGAGTAGTACTTACAAACACGTCACTCCTATCTGGTGGCACCTTTGACTGCACGTGCCGTGCCCCAAAATTGAATTGATACGACCAACAAAGCATCGTTTTCCATCTCCTGGTTCTAAAAATCCAGGCCTTATACACGCCCCCTGACAGGTAACGTAACAAGTATTAAACTGATAAGAGTAGTACTTACAAACACGTCACTCCTATGTGGTGGCACCTTTGACTGCACGTGCCGTGCCCCAAAATTGAAGTGATACGACCAACAAAGCATCTTTTTCTATCTCCTGGTTCTAAAAATCCAGGCCTTATACACGCCCCCTGATAGGTGACGTAACAAGTATTAAACTGATAAGTGTAGTACTTACAAACACGTCACTCCTATCTGGTGGCACCTTTGACTGCACGTGCCGTGCCCCAAAATTGAAGTGATACGACCAACAAAGCATCTTTTTCCATCTCCTGGTTCTAAAAATCCATGCCTTATACACGCCCCCGATAGGTGACGTAACAAGTATTAAACTGATAAGAGTAGTACTTACAAACACGTCACTCCTATCTGGTGGCACCTTTGACTGCACGTGCCGTGCCCCAAAATTGAAGTGATACGACCAACAAAGAATCTTTTTCCATCTCCTGGTTCTAAAAATCCAGGCCTTATACACGCCCCCTGATAGGTAACGTAACAAGTATTAAACTGATAAGAGTAGTACTTACAAACACGTCACTCCTATCTGGTGGCACCTTTGACTGCACGTGCCGTGCCCCAAAATTGAAGTGATACGACCAACAAAGCATCTTTTTCCATCTCCTGGTTCTAAAAATCCAGGCCTTATACACGCCCCCTGATAGGTAACGTAACAAGTATTAAACTGATAAGAGTAGTACTTACAAACACGTCACTCCTATCTGGTGGCACCTTTGACTGCACGTGCCGTGCCCCAAAATCGAAGTGATACGACCAACAAAGAATCTTTTTCCATCTCCTGGTTCTAAAAATCCAGGCCTTATACACGCCCCCTGATAGGTAACGTAACAAGTATTAAACTGATAAGAGTAGTACTTACAAACACGTCACTCCTATCTGGTGGCACCTTTGACTGCACGTGCCGTGCCCCAAAATTGAATTGATACGACCAACAAAGCATCGTTTTCCATCTCCTGGTTCTAAAAATCCAGGCCTTATACACGCCCCCTGACAGGTAAAGTAACAAGTATTAAACTGATAAGAGTAGTACTTACAAACACGTCACTCCTATGTGGTGGCACCTTTGACTGCACGTGCCGTGCCCCAAAATTGAAGTGATACGACCAACAAAGCATCTTTTTCTATCTCCTGGTTCTAAAAATCCAGGCCTTATACACGCCCCCTGATAGGTGACGTAACAAGTATTAAACTGATAAGAGTAGTACTTACAAACACGTCACTCCTATCTGGTGGCACCTTTGACTGCACGTGCCGTGCCCCAAAATTGAAGTGATACGACCAACAAAGCATCTTTTTCCATCTCCTGGTTCTAAAAATCCAGGCCTTATACACGCCCCCGATAGGTGACGTAACAAGTATTAAACTGATAAGAGTAGTACTTACAAACACGTCACTCCTATCTGGTGGCACCTTTGACTGCACGTGCCGTGCCCCAAAATTGAAGTGATAAGACCAACAAAGCATCGTTTTCCATCTCCTGGTTCTAAAAATCCAGGCCTTATACACGCCCCCCTGATAGGTAACGTAACAAGTATTAAACTGATAAGAGTAGTACTTACAAACACGTCACTCCTATCTGGTGGCACCTTTGACTGCACGTGCCGTGCCCCAAAATTGAAGTGATACGACCAACAAAGCATCTTTTTCCATCTCCTGGTTCTAAAAATGCAGGCCTTATACACGCCCCCTGATAGGTAACGTAACAAGTATTAAACTGATAAGAGTAGTACTTACAAACACGTCACTCCTATCTGGTGGCACCTTTGACTGCACGTGCCGTGCCCCAAAATTGAAGTGATACGACCAACAAAGAATCTTTTTCCATCTCCTGGTTCTAAAAATCCAGGCCTTATACACGCCCCCTGATAGGTAACGTAACAAGTATTAAACTGATAAGAGTAGTACTTACAAACACGTCACTCCTATCTGGTGGCACCGTTGACTGCACGTGCCGTGACCCAAAATTGAAGTGATACGACCAACAAAGCATCTTTTTCCATCTCCTGGTTCTAAAAATCCAGGCCTTATACACGCCCCCTGATAGGTAACGTAACAAGTATTAAACTGATAAGAGTAGTACTTACAAACACGTCACTCCTATCTGGTGGCACCTTTGACTGCACGTGCCGTGCCCCAAAATTGAAGTGATACGACCAACAAAGCATCTTTTTCCATCTCCTGGTTCTAAAAATCCAGGCCTTATACACGCCCCCTGATAGGTGACGTAACAAGTATTAAACTGATAAGAGTAGTACTTACAAACACGTCACTCCTATCTGGTGGCACCTTTGACTGCACGTGCCATGCCCCAAAATTGAAGTGATACGACCAACAAAGCATCTTTTTCCATCTCCTGGTTCTAAAAATCCAGGCCTTATACACGCCCCCGATAGGTGACGTTACAAGTATTAAACTGATAAGAGTAGTACTTACAAACACGTCACTCCTATCTGGTGGCACCTTTGACTGCACGTGCCGTGCCCCAAAATTGAAGTGATAAGACCAACAAAGCATCGTTTTCCATCTCCTGGTTCTAAAAATCCAGGCCTTATACACGCCCCCTGATAGGTAACGTAACAAGTATTAAACTGATAAGAGTAGTACTTACAAACACGTCACTCCTATCTGGTGGCACCTTTGACTGCACGTGCCGTGCCCCAAAATTGAAGTGATACGACCAACAAAGAATCTTTTTCCATCTCCTGGTTCTAAAAATCCAGGCCTTATACACGCCCCCTGATAGGTGACGTAACAAGTATTAAACTGATAAGAGTAGTACTTACAAACACGTCACTCCTATCTGGTGGCACCTTTGACTGCACGTGCCGTGCCCCAAAATTGAAGTGATACGACCAACAAAGAATCTTTTTCCATCTCCTGGTTCTAAAAATCCAGGCCTTATACACGCCCCCTGATAGGTAACGTAACAAGTATTAAACTGATAAGAGTAGTTCTTACAAACACGTCACTCCTATCTGGTGGCACCTTTGACTGCACGTGCCGTGCCCCAAAATTGAAGTGATACGACCAACAAAGCATCTTTTTCCATCTCCTGGTTCTAAAAATCCAGGCCTTATACACGCCCCCTGATAGGTAACGTAACAAGTATTAAACTGATAAGAGTAGTACTTACAAACACGTCACTCCTATCTGGTGGCACCTTTGACTGCACGTGCCGTGCCCCAAAATTGAAGTGATACGACCAACAAAGCATCTTTTTCCATCTCCTGGTTCTAAAAATCCATGCCTTATACACGCCCCCGATAGGTGACGTAACAAGTATTAAACTGATAAGAGTAGTACTTACAAACACGTCACTCCTATCTGGTGGCACCTTTGACTGCACGTGCCGTGCCCCAAAATTGAAGTGATAAGACCAACAAAGCATCGTTTTCCATCTCCTGGTTCTAAAAATCCAGGCCTTATACACGCCCCCTGATAGGTAACGTAACAAGTATTAAACTGATAAGAGTAGTACTTACAAACACGTCACTCCTATCTGGTGGCACCTTTGACTGCACGTGCCGTGCCCCAAAATTGAAGTGATACGACCAACAAAGCATCTTTTTCCATCTCCTGGTTCTAAAAAATCCAGGCCTTATACACGCCCCCTGATAGGTAACGTAACAAGTATTAAACTGATAAGAGTAGTACTTACAAACACGTCACTCCTATCTGGTGGCACCTTTGACTGCACGTGCCGTGCCCCAAAATTGAAGTGATACGACCAACAAAGCATCTTTTTCCATCTCCTGGTTCTAAAAATCCAGGCCTTATACACGCCCCCTGATAGGTAACGTAACAAGTATTAAACTGATAAGAGTAGTACTTACAAACACGTCACTCCTATCTGGTGGCACCTTTGACTGCACGTGCCGTGCCCCAAAATTGAAGTGATACGACCAACAAAGCATCTTTTTCCATCTCCTGGTTCTAAAAATCCAGGCCTTATACACGCCCCCTGATAGGTAACGTAACAAGTATTAAACTGATAAGAGTAGTATTTACAAACACGTCACTCCTATCTGGTGGCACCTTTGACTGCACGTGCCGTGCCCCAAAATTGAAGTGATACGACCAACAAAGCATCTTTTTCCATCTCCTGGTTCTAAAAATCCAGGCCTTATACACGCCCCCTGATAGGTGACGTAACAAGTATTAAACTGATAAGAGTAGTACTTACAAACACGTCACTCCTATCTGGTGGCACCTTTGACTGCACGTGCCGTGCCCCAAAATTGAAGTGATACGACCAACAAAGCATCTTTTTCCAACTCCTGGTTCTAAAAATCCAGGCCTTATACACGCCCCCGATAGGTGACGTAACAAGTATTAAACTGATAAGAGTAGTACTTACAAACACGTCACTCCTATCTGGTGGCACCTTTGACTGCACGTGCCGTGCCCCAAAATTGAAGTGATAAGACCAACAAAGCATCGTTTTCCATCTCCTGGTTCTAAAAATCCAGGCCTTATACACGCCCCCTGATAGGTAACGTAACAAGTATTAAACTGATAAGAGTAGTACTTACAAACACGTCACTCCTATCTGGTGGCACCTTTGACTGCACGTGCCATGCCCCAAAATTGAAGTGATACGACCAACAAAGAATCTTTTTCCATCTCCTGGTTCTAAAAATCCAGGCCTTATACACGCCCCCTGATAGGTGACGTAACAAGTATTAAACTGATAAGAGTAGTACTTACAAACACGTCACTCCTATCTGGTGGCACCTTTGACTGCACATGCCGTGCCCCAAAATTGAAGTGATACGACCAACAAAGAATCTTTTTCCATCTCCTGGTTCTAAAAATCCAGGCCTTATACACGCCCCCTGATAGGTAACGTAACAAGTATTAAACTGATAAGAGTAGTACTTACAAACACGTCACTCCTATCTGGTGGCACCTTTGACTGCACGTGCCGTGCCGCAAAATTGAAGTGATACGACCAACAAAGCATCTTTTTCCATCTCCTGGTTCTAAAAATCCAGGCCTTATACACGCCCCCTGAATGGTAACGTAACAAGTATTAAACTGATAAGAGTAGTACTTACAAACACGTCACTCCTATCTGGTGGCACCTTTGACTGCACGTGCCGTGCCCCAAAATTGAAGTGATACGACCAACAAAGCATCTTTTTCCATCTCCTGGTTCTAAAAATCCAGGCCTTATACACGGCCCCTGATAGGTGACGTAACAAGTATTAAACTGATAAGAGTAGTACTTACAAACACGTCACTCCTATCTGGTGGCACCTTTGACTGCACGTGCCGTGCCCCAAAATTGAAGTGATACGACCAACAAAGCATCTTTTTCCATCTCCTGGTTCTAAAAATCCAGGCCTTATACACGCCCCCTGATAGGTGACGTAACAAGTATTAAACTGATAAGAGTAGTACTTACAAACACGTCACTCCTATCTGGTGGCACCTTTGACTGCACGTGCCGTGCCCCAAAATTGAAGTGATACGACCAACAAAGAATCTTTTTCCATCTCCTGGTTCTAAAAATCCAGGCCTTATACACGCCCCCTGATAGGTAACGTAACAAGTATTAAACTGATAAGAGTAGTACTTACAAACACGTCACTCCTATCTGGTGGCACCTTTGACTGCATGTGCCGTGCCCCAAAATTGAAGTGATACGACCAACAAAGAATCTTTTTCCATCTCCTGGTTCTAAAAATCCAGGCCTTATACACGCCCCCTGATAGGTAACGTAACAAGTATTAAAC